>PVIC010019999.1:0-29678 GCA_004025085.1 Thryonomys swinderianus | reverse complement strand
TCATCATATGCCCACACCAAGTTTCCTATAGAAATATTCCACTCTATAAAAGCTGTCCTACTTTCTAGAACAGAGCTTGGTTTTGATAGACTTCCTCCTAAGCAGATGCACCTGTGTACATGTCCCTTCAGTAACGTGGTAGCTATCTGAGCATTTCAAAGGGACTTTTTAAAAAAATCAGTTTAACAAATATTGGCCAAAGACTAACACGTAATATGACTTGTCCTAGTGTTGAAACAGAACAATACTTTTGGACTTGGCATTCCAGAAGGAGATACAGACAAGGATTTATACATATAAAATATTTATCTGTGTTAAGTGCCACTAGGAAAAAATAGAATGATGAGATCCATAGTCTTTAGGGTGATACATCAGTGATGACGAGCAGGACAAGCTCCTGAGAAGGTGCTGTGCAGACCCAGACCTAAAAAGTAAGATGGAGCCACTCATGCAGAATGGTGAGGAAGGAACATTTCTGGCCCAGGAAGTAAGTACAGACCGTCAAAAGGGAGTTCAGTCTCGTGTGGTCCAAGACCAGAAATGGAGACAGAGTGGGTGCGTGAAGCCAGGCCAAGGGAGACTGATACAAGGTGAGGTTGCAGAGCTGCCGAGGGTCAAACCATTCAAGAGTTTGAGGGTCAAGGTAAAGATTTCAGAGATTGCAGAAAACAAGGGAAGCCCATCAGGGCTTGTACGGGGGAGTGTGGTGACACGATCTACTGTATTTTTCAAAGGTGTTTTTGTGTCCAAAAGCACTAACTATATAACAAGAAATAAGAAAACTGGACTTCATCAAAATTTTAAAAGCCTGCTTATAAAAACACCATCATGAATATGAATAGAGGGCTGAGGATGTAGGTCAGTAGCAAAGTGCTTGCTTAGCATATCCAAGAGATTGGGTACAATACAGAGAGAGAGAGAGGGAGGAGAATGAGAATAAACACATAAGCTGCACTCAAGGAAAAGTACCAGTAAATCATGTCTGATGAAGAACCCCTATCTAGAATATATAAAGAACTCTCCCCAAGTTTGCAGTGAACACACACACACACACACACACACACACACGACAAATAACTTGACAAATATTCACAAAAGAAGGTAGGCAGGTGGCATTCAGGAAATGGAGATTAAAATCACAATGAGGTGCAAGTGACACCTACTAGAATAGCTGAAAACAAAAAGTTACCTAATTTTAGTGAGAATGTAAAGCAGCTGACAAGTCACACACAGCTTTGTGCCCAGGGTAACAACACTCTGGAAAACTCCTTGGCAATGTGGGTAAAGTTAATATCCATTTACCCTTGACCCAGAAACCCTACTCACAGCTGTTTGCTCATGGAAACAGGAGACATGCTCATTGTGTAAGAATGTTCAGCCTTATTCACAACTGCTATAGACAGGAGAATGTATCGTTAAAAACTGTATGTACTCATAAATGGAATATTAGTCATAAGAGAATGGACTACTGGTATGCATAATGATATGAGTGATTCTCAAAGATGGTATACTGTGCTAAGTGCAAGAAGCCAAATATAAGAGTACATAGTTCATGAAGCCTGGGAATGAGCAAAGCCAGGATAAATTATGGCCAGGGAAGGGAGAGGCACTGATTGGAAGGAGAAAGAGGGAGCATTTGTAGCACGATAAAAATATATGTGATATTGGTATGGATCACAGGTATGAAAGTTCATACAGGTGTGAAATCCCATAAAATGCCAGCACTGAGATCTGAGCATTTGAATTATGACTTCTTCTCCTTCAGTAAAAAGCACCTATTTTTAAAGAAATGCACATGTGTTCTGCTGGGAAATGGTAAGGTTTCATTGCAAAACGTGGCGTAATGGAAAGAGGTTTGGAGTCAGGCACCTGCCCATTCCAGTCCTGCTAGCAGGTGGCAGAGTTAGGGCAAATCATTTAATTTTATTCAGTTTCTACCTCTGCAAATAAAAATACCCACTTTGCAAGATAACCACGGTATATAAAAAATGGGTTATAGAGCATCTAAAATAAGCCCTGTCTTGTGATGTGTACATATAATGTACCAATAAAATGAACTAATTAAAAAAGTCTCAATGGGGAAAAAAATAAAATAGGTTCTCAATAAAACAGCCATTAAAAAAAAAACCTTTTTTTTTTTTTTTTTGAGACAGGGTCTCGCTTTGTAGTTCGGGCTAGCTCTGAGCTCACTATGTAGCCCAGGCAAGCCTCGAACTCAGCAATCCTCCTGTCTCTGCCTCCCGAGTGCTGGGATTACAGGCGTGAGCCACCACGCCCGGCAAACAAACCTGGTTTTTTTTTTTTTTTTTTGCTTTTGAGACAGGGTCTCGCTTTGTAGTTCAGGCTGGCCCTGAGCTCACTATGGTGCCCAGGCAGTTTTTAAGTAAACTGTAATCCTAAAGGTCCAACTCAAAATATATTTTATGGTTCTGCTTTGCAAAGGATGCCATGTGCAATTTAAGGCAAAGAGTCAAAACCAAGAAGGAAAAACTGGAAAACAATAAGTGAAATCGTTCTGTTCTGTGGGGGCGCCTGGCCACAGCTGGGAGCTATCTATTCCTTTTACAGGGAAATCTGGCACTTTCTGTTGTCTGTCATCATCGTGTTTTGCCTCGTCTTTCACCAAGTGTCAGCAGGGAAAGGAAAGGCTGTTAGGAGCGGAGTCTAAAACAAAAAGCTGGGATTACTGGAGGTGGTTAACTTCTGCTTTTTGAGAAGAAACTTCCATTTTTACCTTTCCAGATGTCTCCATGAGGAATTACTTATGTAGTTTTGGGACTAATCTGAAGTTTTGGTGAAGAATTAATGGAAAAAGAAGAATGGAATGCAAATGCATCTTTAACCTTAGTACTTAGTCCCTGTTTCTTCTGCTAAATCACCTTTTGTGTCTTTGCCTGATCCACTTTTTGGAAATTGCCCTGGAGAGTCCCCTGGAGAGGACTTCCTCTCTTGTTCTGTTGGCTTTGCTTGGAGAAGTCTCTCTGGGGTTTTTCTGGCAGACTGAGCTGGCCTGCGATAGCCCTTATGTGAGGCTGCGGTCCAGAGACCTCAGTCTAGCTGCCAGTCCCATCATGAGTCCAGTGAAGAAGCCTAAGATTTAGGGACCCCCTTGCCCTGCGAGATGGCTTTTCCTGTGTGTGCTACTTAAAAAGCCAGATAGGCAGCTATCCCAAGAACAGCTCGTGGTGGTCTTTGGCCATGTCGTCTGTAGCCCATCATTATTTCTTATTTGGGAGCTGTCGTGACATTTCATTTCCTTTCTCCAGAGCCTTTCTGGGAACCTGGTAACTGGACACATTGTTCTGCCACCTGTGGCCACATGGGAGCCCGCATTCAGAGACCTCACTGTGTGACAGCCAGCGGGCAAGAAGTGAGCGCAGCCCTCTGTGGTCACCTCCGGAAGCCGAGGGCGGGCTTCCAGCCTTGTAACATCCGGGACTGCCCTGCAAGGTGTGTGAGGCCACTCTTGTCTTATCAGTGCTCGGTTGTCACTAGTTTTTAAATGCAGAGCCATATGGGAAAATAGCTCCTTGGTATACAGTTGAGCACTTCTTCTGTACCTGGTTTCCCCTAAATTCTCCTTTCCTGCCTTATAGAAGGGGACACACCCCAACCCTAGGCCCTCTGGTTCCAGGAGCCAGAATTCAAGCGAGTCAGTCTGATTCCAGAGCCTTTATGCTTAATCATCGCCAGTCCCTGCTTTCTGAACTCAGCACTGCTGCTTCCAGCCACAGAGAGGCTGGAGTCCTGAGCTCCCTGAGTTCACTCTTAGTAAATGTGTGCTTACTTTGCCCAGTGACTTATTTCTAATGTGTAGCGCAATGCTTGTTTCACAAGTAAATTTTTGGATCACATAGATTAGCCAAATGACAGCAAAATGTGCAGACAAGTAATTATCAAAGAGGTCTTTGTTGAATACAAACCTTTAGGACAGACACATTTACCAGTCTTATTTTTCTAATAAGAAAATGGAGGAATGCGTAATGTCACTCAGCTCGGAGCCTTTGTGCAAGATTGGCCACAGGACAGCCAGTGACCTGTGCCCTGGAGGACAGCAGAAGGCAGAGTCACACTGGAAAGTCAAGCTGCTGCCATGGGCTGTTCCCACAGGGCTGTCAGTGTCGCAGACATCCTGACTGCCCTCTCCTGGCGCCAACTGTACAGACACTCCTCATTTCATGACGTGGTTACGCTCGCTCCTGTGGCTAAGTCATTAAATAAATGGTTTCTAAATGAGGAGTTACATTCAGAAAGAAGAAATGGCCAAAGGGAACTCCATCTTGATGACTTTGCTTTTATCTGCATAACCCTTACATACCGCATTGTAATGTACAATGATGAAACATAAAACTTCAGTACTGTACTGTACAGTACAAACAGCAAAAATTACAGTATTATATAAGCAAGGTGTAATGTACCAAAAAAAATGAGGCCCTATAAATAAGATGCACAGAACTATACAAAAAAAGAGACAGGTTGTAAGCCTGGACAGTCATTAAGCAGACATGTCATTAAGTGAGAAATGTCTGTTTTAAGTATCATATTATCAAAATAGTTCAATTAAAATGATTTATTTTCCTTAAGAACACTTGCTGTCTACTAGCCTTTAAAATAAAATATAGCATCGCTGGGCGTGGTGGCTCACACCTGTAATCCCAGCACTCGGGAGGCAGAGGCAGGAGGATTGCTGAGTTGGAGGCTTGCCTGGGCTACATAGTGAGCTCAGGGCCAGCCTGAACTGCAAAGCGAGACCCTGTCTCAACAAATAAATAAATAAATAAATAAATAAATAAATAAATAAATAAAAAATACAGCGTCACCAACGAATCATCACATCAGCTGGGTTCAGCTGCTACTTCCCATGTCAGAAAAGGCAGGGATGAAAATTTTGCAGAAAATCTGGATATCTCATAATACAGCAGAGATATATTGAGTGCTCACAATAATCATGATTGCAAAACAAATGCAACCCTGATATGATTGCATTAGTGTATCAGTAAAGCAGTAAAGCATCTCTTCCTGGGTTTCCTTACATGCCCTTTTCTGGCAGCTTAGTCTCCATCAGTTCTTCAGTTACATTCGTTACACAGTTGATACAGGAGGAAGCTCTGTTTTGAATGTGCAGTTCTAGCTCATTAATGAAAGAGCGTCTGCAGATCGTGGCAAAGGACAGTAAAAATAAGATCCTCACAAAACCATGAACCTGCCGGACTCTGTAAAAATCACTGGAAACACCAAATATCGTTGACAGTGAACTGGTATTGCTGGAGCCACTGCTCTGTCTGCCCCTGCAGTAAGTACCTAGGAGGACAGAAAACACATGAAGCATGTAGTAAAGGAGGTGGCTAGCCAGGAGTATAAGACAGAACTTAGACACATAAAACAATCACAGACCCAAGAATAACAGTGATAATTAATTGTTCAGTTGCTGCCTTTGGTGCTAAAGTCCATCTATAGCCTTTGGGAAAACACGTGCACCCGTATGCTTCTACATATCAAAGAGTTTCAAAGTTAACATCGCTTCTACAGAAAACGTTTATATCTGAGAATGTATTTACCTCCCAATGAACCAGTTTTATTGTTACCTGAGGAACTGCTGGAAGCAAACAGTCCTTACAAGTGGGCCCAGTGAAAATGCATTTTTAATTTTTTCTGGCCCTTTCACACAGCTGTTCTGCCCCTATCATATGTGATCAACAGGTTTCATGAGACTGTGTTCTAAACTGCTCCCTTCTGCATCAAAACAGGCAAAACAGAAAATTGTTTTGTCTCAACATACAAAAAATGTCAGGTGGCTTATGTTTTTCTAGTTTCAAAACTAGAAATAATACATAGCTTGGAAAACATTTGTCTTTTCATGAATGTTGTGTTTATTTGCAAAAGATGCTTAGTGAATTGCCTAAAGTACAATAGGAGAGTGACATACTTCATTTCGTGACCAAATTCTGTTCCTGCAACTAGGTCATTAAATGAACTTGTCACTAAATGAGGAATTGTATATAGTATGTGCATTACAATAGTCAGAACAAGGAAATGGTAAAAAATAAATTCCAACTTGATGACTTTTGTTTTATTTGCATAACTCTTACATGGAGTACTGTAACGTAGAACAAAACAAAGAACTATAATACTGTACAGTAAAATCAACAAAAGTTAGAATTCTGTATAAATGAGATGTACTCTACAAAGAAAGACATTGAGGCTCCATAAACAAGATGCACAGAACTGTTAAAAAGAGAAAGAGGTGTCAAGTCCAAGTGGCAGGTCGTAAGTCCAACAGTTGTTAAACTCATAAGTCATTAAATGTGGAATATCTGTAGTTACTGAAAGGAAAGTCTTGTGCTAAGAGCCATCTCTCAGAAAATGGCACACTCAAGCTACAGTAACTGGGGAACCCAATCCAGGAAAACGTTTTATGTCAGTTCCTGATTCTCATAGAAGAAAGAGGATACACACTGGGACATTCAGCAGCAGCTGTGTTTATTAAATATTCTCAAGCCTTTTCATACTCCTAGAATTAATAGAGTCATACACTTTCCTACCCATTAGAGACCACCAAGATCATCTAGTCTCTAGTACCTCCACATCACAATTCTTTTTTAATTTAAGACAGGGTCTCGCTTTGTAGTTCACGCTGGCCCTGAGCTCACTATGGTGTCCAGGCAAGCCTCGAACTCAGCAATCCTCCTGCCTCTGCCTCCCGAGTGCTGGGATTACAGGCATGAGCCACCATGCCCGGCGACATCACAGTTCTTAATCTTAAGATTTCTATGCCATGACACTTTCCAGTAGACTGGAGAAGCCTATGGATACTTCTTTAGACAAGGTTTTAAAATATGTAAAATATAATGTGATTTACAAAGGAAACCAGTTATATTGAAATGTATTTTTAAAAAATTTTTAAAGTGTATAATATAGTAAGAGTCATCTCCTAGCACTAAATCCAGATATATTTTATTTTTAAAATGGCATCACTATATATATGATGTTTTGAGGTGCTGCTGTAATTGTAATGTGATATGGAAATGTCTTTTCTACGGGTAGCAAAAATCACAGGCATTGCTGTTATGGTCTGTGGCCTGTTTTTATCATTAAAGGAAGGGCTGAAATTCACTTAGACTTAGTGACCAAGCATGAGCCCTTGTATAACCATGGTCCTTGGTTAGAAACATCTGCTCCACTGAACCCCAGCAGCAGCTTGGACACCTTTAGTAACAAAGCATTCAGTGTCTCAGAGGTGTCCACATCTACATGATCCAATAATCATCAAAGTTTGAACTTTAGGGCTACATAAATCTAAAGTCCAATCCCAGCCCTACTGTTAGTTTAGTTATGTGACCATAGCCAATTTATTTAGCTAATTCTCTATAAGAATGGAAATAACACAAGAATTAAGTAACATGTGGGTATCTTACAGAACAAATCACACATCAATGCTTTAGAAACAGTTTCTTCCTTTGGTTTCAGTGAATGCAAATTACTTTTTTGAAACTTCCACTTAATTTCACCCTAGCTGCATCCTCTGGGGCCATACAAGTGACCATTCTCCCTAAACCGGAAGATGGCTCTACAGCAGCCCTACAGTGGTTCTCCCCACATGGTGACTCTGTTGCTCCCCTGAGCCAAAAAATGTCTGAGAAGACGGGAATTATCTGTGGAGTTGCCCCTTTCCCGTGAGGACAGGTGACAGCTCTGAAACACCCTTAGTGTTAGGCCAGGTCCTGCTTTGACAAGCCCACCTGTAAGGTCTAGCACACCAGTCCTTACTAAGGCCTGATAGTCTTTGTTCCTAGGTGGTTCACGAGTGTGTGGTCAGAGTGCTCCGTGTCTTGTGGGGAAGGATTCCACAGTCGGCAAGTGACATGCAAGCAGACAAAAGCCAGTGGAACTGTGCAGGTGGTGTCTCCGAAGACATGTGACCCCAAAGACCGGCCTCTGGGAAGGAAGCCATGCTCTGGTCATCCATGTGCTCAATGGATCGTTGAACCAGGCAACCAGGTAGTCTCGCATGTGAACAAGACTCGCTATAATCATCTTGTTTGCAATAAACTTTTGTATGGGGGGAGGGCATCCTGACTGATCTCTAAAATGAATTTACCTCTCTGACCTCAAGGTCTGCATTTGGAAATGACAGTGTTTCTGTCTTCCAGTATGAATGTGAACCAAGCTGGGTCCTTCAGAGACAGTGGGCCCAACTGCACAGTAACAAGTTTTTAATACATAGAAACTCATAAAGAAAAACATAACACATTACTAAAACAAGTAAAGCAAATGTTGGGCAAATAAAAGACCTATTATATTTCTGCATGGAAAATGTCAGTATGGATAAATTGAACTATATTGAAACTTTTTTCTGCAAAGGATGTCATCAAGAAAGTGAACAGATGACAAAATGGGAGAAAAGACTTAAACATCATATCTGAAAAGAAACACATATCTAAAATACATTTTGAAAACTATAACTCTAAAATACAAATAACCCAATTAAAATATTAACAAAAGATCTGAATCATATTTCTTTTTTTTTTTTTTTTTTTTTTGAGACAGGGTCTCACTTCATAGTTCAGGCCGGCTCTGAGCTCACTATGTAGCCCAGGCAAGCCTTGAACTCAGCAATCCTCCTGTCTCTGCCTCCCGAGTGCTGGGATGACAGGCGTGAGCCACCATGCCCGGCACTGTGGTATGCAATATTGATTGTTGGTGGGCGTGCATCTCCACGCTCAACATTATACGTGGTCACCGGGGATCAAACTCAGGACCTTGTGCTTGTGAGGCAGGCACCGGAACCACTGAGCTAACCCTCTGGCCCATGAATCATATTTCTTGATTAAGCATATACAAATGGCCAATCAGCATGTAGAAAGATGCTTGCTTTTAGGCATTTGGGAAATACAAGTCAAAATCACAGTGGGGTACCACTGCACACCCAGTAAGATTGCATCAGTTTGAAAAAATAATTGATAGTCATGGAACTGAGTGCTGATAGAGAAACTGGAATGTTTGAACAGTGCTAGTGGAAAGTGTAAAATGGCACAGCCACTCTGGAGAACAGGTGGACAGGCCCTCAAAGAGTTAAACATCCGCTCCAGTATGACCCAGAAATCCATTCTGAGCTATAAAGCCAAGACAAGTGAAAACATTGTCCCATACAAAGACTTGTGTGTAGATGTTCATAGCAGAATTATTCATAATAGCCAAAAAGTAGAAACAACACAGATAACCCCCAATTATCAATGGAGTAAGTGCCAATGAGTAGGTAAACTGGAGGGTGTGTGCCATGGAATGTTATTTTGCCATTAAAAGGAACAGAGTGCTGGTACACTGTGCAGCATGGTGGAAGGAAGCTTGAGCACTATGGGAAGAGAAGGAACCAGGTACAGAGCACCTTGCTGGCGTGATTCCATGTATGTAGAGTGTCCAGAAGAGGTAGATCATAGAGACAAAAAGAAGATCCATGGTTGCCCAGCCTGAGGGGAAAGGCAGTAGAAGGATTGGGGTAGGAGGTAAATTCTGTTGCATTTCTTTTGGGACAGTGTTAATGTTCTAAAATTGATTGTGCTAAGGCAACTCTGAAACCTTGAGATTGGGAAAATTAAATGGTGCTTTGCATAAATTATGCTCAATAAAGCTGTTAGTTTAAAAAATGGAGAAAACTTGGTTATCTGTAAGAAAAACAAGTTGAAGCAGGGACTAGACACAGAACATACCCAAATTAAATTCTG
Organism: Thryonomys swinderianus; assembly: GCA_004025085.1. Lineage (NCBI taxonomy): Eukaryota > Metazoa > Chordata > Mammalia > Rodentia > Thryonomyidae > Thryonomys > Thryonomys swinderianus. The sequence continues at coordinate 19,956 of PVIC010019999.1, read as the reverse complement.
ACTCAGCCAGGCATGGTGGCTCACGCCTGTAATCCCACCACTCGGGAGGCAGAGACAGGAGGATTGCTGAGTTCAAGGCTTGCCTGGGCTACATAGTGAGCTCAGGGCCAGCCTGAACTGCAAAGCAAGACCCTGTCTCAAAAAAAAAAAATTTGAATTCTAACCCAATGAAGAACTAACTGTAAAACTAATAAAATGCAAATAAAACTGTAATAATGGGAATGACATTTTCTCTCTCTCTCTCTCTCTCTCTCTCTCTCTCTCTCTCTCTCTCTCTCAGACAGGGTCTTGCTTTGTAGTCCAGGCTGGCCCTGAGCTCACTATGTAGCCCTGGCAAGCCTCAAATTCAGCAATCCTCCTGCCTCTGCCTTCTGAGTGCTGAGATTACAGGTGTGAGCCACCACACCAGGCACTGTGGTGTGTGATACTGATTGCTGGTGGGCATGAGTCACCACGCCTGGTATATTGTTGTATGTGGTTACCAGGGACCAAAGCAGAGACACTGCATTTGCTAGGCAGGTGCTGGAACCACTGAACTAAATCTCCGACCCTAGGAAAGACATTTTCAGACAAAACAAATTGTAAAGAAAGATTGATAGACATTGAAAAAGAAGAACAGTGAATCAAACTTTGAAAACAATTTTTTCCCTGTAATTGAATTCACCTTAGTACACAAGCCTTGATTTTCACTCCAAGAAGAAAAACCCAAACTTGGCAATAACTTGTGGTTTTAGGCATAGTTATTTCCAGAATGAATGAAGCCAAATCAATTTAAGACTAGCTCTGTCCTGTGCTCATCTTCCCAGATCTGGTCTAAGTTTCATGGGAAGTAAAAGCGTAGGCGTCTTCCTGGCTCTGCAGAACAGGCATCTGGGGCCACAGAGCTGGCCTCTGACCTCTTCCACCCCTGGGACAGCGGTCCTCTTGCAGGTGGCCTTAAGCTAATCACGCAGGCTATCTTACCGCCCACGTGACTCTGTGCACACAGCATGAGTGGCCCACGCTATGTTTGCTTCCATTCCAGTGTCCTGGACGCTGCCTGGGCCGCGTGGTGAGGACCCAGCCACGTCACACAGCGTGTGGATTCCACAACGGCTCGGACTCCGACTGTGAGGACAGGAGGTACTAGGCCGACCCCGGGTAGCCCAGGCTCCTTTGCCTCAGTCAGCGACCAAAGCTGCCCAGAATAGAGTTGTTGTTTGGTTCTACCACTTCTCATAATTGGCAATTCCTATTAAATTATGCTGTCTTTAGAGCTGTCCTCAGCAGCACATGTTATTCTGAACTATTTGTCAATATGTACTATTTATAATTACAATTACTTGGATGTTAAATATAGAAAGCAAGCATCCTAAAAAGGGAAAGGATAATACTGAGAATAGGCAAGGATTCCTCTCTCTATAAAAATAATATGAAATGTTTCATTTAGTTTTACAGATTAAATCTTTCCGGGGTTCTCATGAACTATTTTAGTCCCCTGTTTTACAACTGCTTTGATTAGGATGTTGGCACAGTGCTTTAGCTGAGAATAAAATAAACTTTTATCTTGCAGACGAGCTTACACAGAAGAGGAGTTGTTTTGTCACATATGAAATGAGCAGGAAGGTGAGGCAGGGAGAAAGCTTTGCTCACGGGGTCATCCTGCAACCCAGGCTCTTCCTGTCTGGCAACTCCCCCGCTCCGGAGAATGGTGGCCCCCCACAGCCAGTGGGGGGACGGCCCAGAGAGCACACTAATTGGGGAGCTGTAGCATCCCATCATTCTCCTAGTGTGTGATCTTGGATTAACTGCCTCGATCTGCAAAATGGGGTGTTATCACCTGGGGGACCTTATGGCGAGCACAGTGTCAGCACCCAGTGCTTTCCTCCTCCACGTCCTGAGTATTGCTGGAGAAAACAGGATGATCTTGACAGTTGGCCCGATTACTGTTTTAATCCTGCAGCAAGGGTTGACACTGAGTGTTAGCTACATTTTGTATTCCCCCTGACACAAGCTCAGGCCAGAACTCTTCCTCTCCAGTGGAAAATGTTGGGAACAGCTGCCCTCATTCTCCAAATCCAACCTCGGCTCCTCGTTTGCTGAGAAGATAGAGACCACACACAGATGGACTGATACCCATCATTCCAGATGTTCCCCTCTGAGTTTGCAAAGATATATTTGCAACAGAAATACCTCTGAGTGGGCTGCGTTTTTTACTTTAAAACATCACACATAATTTTCTAAACTTTGCTTTTTCTTCCAAAAATATGGACTTTACTCATCGTAGTTGACAAAGATTGACTATGTGTTTTTTAGTTGTTGTATTTGATATTCTATTATTCCATTGCTGGTGGATATTTGATTGTTTGATATTTTTTGCTATTACAAACAGATGCTGCAGTTAACGTCCTGGAACATATGTCTTTGTGCACAAAAGGAAGTATTTTAGTAGGGTAAACTTTTAGTTCTGGAATTAAATTGATAAGCATGTTCATTTGGTTATTACGAAACTGCCATCCAAATACCTTCACCACCAATGTATGAGAATTATTCTCTTCATGAACATTATATACACTTTTATTCATTCAAGAAAATGTTGGCAACTTATAAATTATGTCTCGTAATATGTACTTTTCTGATTACTTTTTATGTTGGACAGATTTTGATTCCTTGTATTTTTTTTTTCTTAAATCCATCTTCGTTTTTCCATTTTCCTCTGCTACCCTGGGCCGGGCCAGCTGGCCATCTCTCACCTGGTCACAGCCGCAGGCACGCAGCCCCTCCACCCTCCAGTGCTTGTCTCCAACCCAGCTTCTGTATGCATCTGGGCAGGAGTTCCAGGATGCAAATCTGATCATACTGCCAGGTTTCGGTTGTTCCTAAAAAGAAGACGGACCCAAATCTTCCCTGTGGCCTATGGAATACCACATGCTCAAGGCCTGCTTCCTTTCACAGCCTCACCCAAACCTCAGCCCTTCTGGATTGTGTTCCAGCCACACTGTCCTTTTAGTTCCTCAGACTGAGTGGAAATGAGAAACAGAGAAAACGAGCAGAAACAACTGCCGTTTGTGCATTCGTGTTTCATGTAGAGAAACACGGAGTGTGAACTGTGTGCACATCCCTACCTGGGATAAAGCGGTGTCCCCTGTTGGGCCAGCTGTGCATTCCTCCACTTCATTCCTAAGGACCCACCTCTGGGCTGACCTGGGCGCTGGCTCCTGGGCTTGTCTGAGGCTCCCTTTGTCTTCGGCTGGTCTTGCCTATTCTCAGACAAGGCTGTGTTAGTTAAGGCCCTGTGGGTTGAAAACAGTAAGTCAACTTGGAGTCATTTCAGCAACGAGGACAAAGGATTTATGAAGAAGACGAAACCACACAACACTTGTCTGCAGCTACTTGATGTCCTCTTATACCTACCATTTGAGTATTTAAAAAAAAATATTTGTTTAGCCTTTTTCAGTACAAAAGCTGACCTCTGCATAGGGAGATTGATGATGAGTTTTCCATCTTTGTTGTTCAGAGTGAAAACTTCAGACCTCTAAGATTCAGGCACTGAGGAAAAGAGAAGCAGCCAACAAGACAACCCTTCTCTAACCCCATACCTAAACCTTATGAACAATTTGGTGGAACAGTATTTGTTCAGTAAACTCTTTGGTAGAGTCTCCCCCTACTGGCGAATCTCAGTATTGCGTACCATTCTGTGTAATTCTGTCATACTTTTTCTTAGAGAAGTTCAGGCTGTCACAGCTTTCTTAAAAGTTCAGACTATCACAATTTCCAGTGGTGTTTCAACATGTATTGTAGACTTATGTGCCCTGATAATGATCCTTCTGCTGGAATACAAAAATATCTCAAGGAATCCAAAGATAAAGGCAGTAAGATCTCAGGAAAGACTACAACCAAGAAATGAAAAGGCATTATTTTTATTTTTGTTTTCTCCTCTCATATATGCTGTGCGTATGGCTTTCATTTCATATTTGGTGTTTATGAAGTCTCTTTTTCTCTGTCTGACCCACCTTCAGTTTTCATGTCTTGTTCCAGCAACTTCCAGATTCCTAAGAGAAAGACAATTACTGAACCAGCTCAAACTAGGCCCTCTCCCACTCAGCCTTGGGGGTGGAGAGGCATTCTCATTCAGCACCAAGATATCTTCCAAGGTCCCTGCCCTAGGGAGCAGAGCAGACATACCAAATTGGGCCCGCCTGACTGCCTGTACTCTCCAGGCTAAACATCTGTACAAAATTCAGACCGTTGAGTTCCTGTTCTGCTGGAGAAGGCCTATGCTCTTCCCTGCTTACAAGTCTGGGTGTGGCCTAATGTTCATGTGAAGAGACACGATCACTCACGTGCAATTGCTACTCATAGTGGAGGGTGTTTCATGTGCTTAGAAAAACAGAAAATTTAAGACTTGTAGCAAACGTGAAGTGATGTATTGGGGACATTATTGTAAGTAATTCTCATTGTCTAGATTGATCTGTTCTAGCTTAGTTGGGAGAGACTATTTTTGATGTGTGTGTATGGCCTGGTGTTGGGACCATAGTTTGTAGCCCAGACCTTTTTTGTGAGAGCACATCTAGGTAGGGACACTTAGACCCAGGGACAGGGGACACTGACATTGTCATTCTAGACTGTGTGGCATCAGAGTGGTTGAAGGAAGGCCTTATACTTGCTGTGAGTGAGGGAGGAAATCCCTTCCAGGAGGCAGTTCTACCTTGTGCCCTGGTGTGAATGCCAACTTTGGCTGTTGTCATGGTGGGAGTTTGGCCACTCATCAGTTCCCATCATGTGTTTTGAACTTTACTCAGCATTGGGGATATATTTAACTCATTTCACTTTCTCATACCCATGAAAAGGGTTAATATGTACTGGGTTAAATGTTTTAAAAAGAGCTCTTCTCCTTTTTTCTTTCTCTTTCTTTCTCTCTCTTTTCCTCTTTCCTCCTCCTCTTCCTCCCCCTCCCCCTCCCCCTTCTCTTCCTCCTCCTCCTCCTTCTTCTATTACATATTTATGGCAGCTCCAGAACCTCCTTATTATATCTAGGGCAACTTGGGTGGACTATATGGTCATGGATGGCTTTGATTATCTGTATCCTAAAGTCATCCAGTTGTCTTTATCATGGTCACAGCTAGACCACTACTGTGGAGAGAGAGCCCACCAGTGTCCTGATGAGTAGGCTCCTATCCATCAAGCTATGTACCCAGAATACTCAGTAGGCCAGAAGCCTGGTGCTCCTCACTCACGCTCTGTTTCCATTACAGACCTGCCCTCCAGAGGAACTGCACAGCCAGGGCCTGTGAGGTATGCTGGCGCGCGGGGCCCTGGAGGCCTTGCACGGCGGCCTGTGGCCGGGGCTTCCAGTCTCGGAAAGTGGACTGTGTCCACACACAGAGCTGCAAGCCCGTGGCCGACAGTCACTGTGTGCAGAGAAAGAAACCGACTTCCTGGCGGCACTGCCGCGGGCCTTCCTGCGATAGTATGTACCCTCTCAGGTACCACCACTGGCCTGGCCTTCCTCCTTGGTCACACTGGAAAGGGATTCAGAGAGGATGTGGTAGCCTGGGGTAAAAGATTGGTGCAGTCATGTTCTCCAGAGAAGGGCCAGCTGCATGAGCAGGGCCCCTTCCTGTGTGCTCCCTTTGAGCCTGGGCATCTCCTCTGTGGTACCAGACAAGTAGCAGCTGGGCTCAGGAACTATGCACATCTGCAAAACTTATAGAGTGGCCAAACTATGCAGTGAATGTTTGCCATTTTAAAAATGTATTATAGTAAGACACATTGCCATGAGCCCCCTTCAAAATACTCCCCCTTTGCTTTGAGCACACTTAGCCATCTTTCTTGCTACTTTGTGAAGCATCATTCAGGAAGTTCTCTTTCCTGAGTGTCAGGCATGGTGATACAGCTGCTGAGTGCCATCCAATGGAAAGGAGGGACCGTGAAAACGTTCAGGTGAACCTTCCTCTGCGTGTCCTCCAGATATGGGCCACGTGACTTCTGGCTCTTTCTCAAAGTCACAGTGACCGTGATAGACAAATGTCCTAAATCCATACGGGACTTTGAAGTAGACGTGAAAGCAAAATGAAAGATGCTCATGAAAGAGAACTTAGAGGATTTCTAGAATTGCTTGCGAAGGTGGCAAGTATGGTGGGATACCCGTGTTCAAAATGAAAGGGTTGATTTTTTAAAATTTCTATCTTTATTGGTACATTGTATATACACATCGTGATCACACTCAATTTTGGGAATTTGTACCAGTATATGACACAATTTAATCATTTTTTCGCATTCTCCTACCCACCCCACAACCCTCCACCCCCTAAATACAGGAGCTTTGTTTCCCTTTTTTTAATTACCATCACATTTTTTTCTTTACCACTCATTACTCCTCCACCATGTTGCCCTTTGCATATTTTCTATTTCACAATATCCATCATACATTCTGGAACTTATTAACATCTTCAGTTTGTCATACAAGAGAACAGACATGATATTTACACATCTGTGACCTATTTATTTCACTTATGAGTATGTCCTGAAGGTACATCCATTTGAGTATAAATGACTCAAACTTATCATTCTTTAAGGCGGAATAATACTCCATTTTATAGAAAAACCACCTCTTTATCCAGTCTCCAGTTAATGGGCATTTGGATTGTTTCCAAGACTGAGCTGTCACAAACTGAGCTGCTGTGAACATGGGTGCATGTATGTCACTGTAATATGATTCTTACTTTTTTTTTTTTTTGAGACAGGGTCTCGCTTTGAAGTTCAGGCTGGCCCTGAGCTCACTATGTAGCCCAGGCAAGCCTCGACCTCAGCAATCCTCCTGCCTCTGCCTCCCGAGTGGTGGGATTACAGACGTGAGCCACCACGCCCGGCACTGTGGTATGAGGTATTGATGGCTGGTGGGCGTGAGTCACCAGGCCCAGCACTATTTGTGGTTACTGGGATCGAACTCAGGACCTTGCGCTTGCGAGGCAGGCACTGGAACCACTGAGCTAAATCTCCGGCCCTGTGATATGATTCTTTTAATTCTTTTGTGTGAAGGGTATTATTTTGAGGGAGGTTAATGACAGTGTGTCTTATACTATAACATATTTTTAAAATGTAAGCATTCATAGTATATTTATGTGACACCCCATACATGGCAAATTTAAGTGTTTGGTACTCTTCTAGAGAGCAGATCCATCGCTTTGGTATGGATTGCAGTAATGGTCCAGGGCCCTGGACCTGCAAACACTCCGTGTTGCGAATACTCAGTGTTGCTGCTCTGGGCTGAGAAGGGCCCTGTGGCTGGGGGGGGGGGGATGTGAGGCCTCAGAGCTCTGTGAGGCCACTTGACTGAGCCAGAAATGACTCCAGAGCACTTCTGACTCAAGTACCACAGCCCAAACTGAGGCTAGTTTCTTCTCTTTGCTTCTTACTCTCATTTTATGGCTTTTTGTTGGATCAGATGACTTTTTTAATAGTTCTCTGTTGAGCCCTGGGTTCAGGACTTGCTCTTGTTTTGCAGGAGACTGCATAGACACGACTCACTACTGTACATTCGTGAAGCATCTTAACTTGTGTTCCCTGGACCTCCACAGAAGAAGGTGTTGCCTCTCATGCCAAGAAGGGTAAACCTCTGGAGGGGTGGTGGCGCTGTTCCAGTGAGAAAGGAAGAATATCAAGGCTCCCGTACCTGTGTCTCTGGTTGAAAAATGTGTTATTTCCTGAAGACTGTAGATTTGATTATGAAGCCATGGTTGATTTAAAACACTGCTGTTAAAATTCTATAAGGTGACATTTTCCCATGGTCGGTTTTTAATTCAACTCTAACAAGTAATGTATTCTGGGATTAACAAGAACACGACAGCACATGAGCCAGCACCCTTGGGACTCTTCCTGTCCACCTCACAGGGAAATCACCTAGACTGAGATTGCTTCATCGCAGGCTGTGACTCACAGCCCAGCACAGAGGAGCGCGTCGCAAAGACTTGGGAAACAGGACTGCTGACTCTTCTTTCGCACTGCGGAGTTGGACAAGTTTATAAGGTATTTAAAATTGTAAAGCGTGGGCTAGTAGTTGTTCAGATGGTAGTGCTCGTGGCATTTTCGTAGATCCTTTAGCCTATGGAAGAAGGAGTCTCTCTGGACACGTGTATGACCCAGGAGCCCCAAGCAGATGACGTCTGATCCTTGCTCTCGGTGCACTCATGGACGGGAGGACAAGGGCTGTTCTGCCACTTTCCCAAGTACGGAGATCTGTTCGCGACCGAACAAGGCGTCTTGCAAATCAAAGAGAAGAGCAGTTCGCCTTTCCTGTTGACTTTGAAGTCTATTGAAAGTTTTCTTCTAAGAGCTGTGAATGAAACTTTTTTCTAAGCACTATTCTCTTGCACAAAACAGTAATTCAAAGCCTTATAAGACCTAATTTATGTATGAAATAGTATTCCTGAGGATTTTTATTCTGGAAAGTTTATAAGAAAGAAATCTAAATAAGTAACGTGGTAGTTGAAAAAGGATTGTTTATCATAAATAACTCTGGATTTGAGCTTATTTTTCAATAGATCCAAAGTAAATTTGTGTTGGATGGAAGTGACACTTCGGGGACCAAGAGCTAGAGTTAGGGTTTGGATTAGACCTTGAAGAAAAGGATTTAAAACTAACAGAGGTTAGTTTTAGATTAAAGCTAAGATTAAGTTAGGTGAGCTGCGAAGTTAAGTTGGGGCTAAGGCTAGAGTTGGCTTTCGGGGTTAGGGTTGAAGTGAAGGCCGGGTTAGGACAGACTGGTGGGATTCAGACTGGAGCCGAGGCTGGGGTTCTTCACGAGGTCAGGCTGGAGATGTGGTCTGGGGGAAAAAGTTGCTGCTGATGTAGGTTCAAGCTAGCGCCGAACTGGAGGCAGAAAAGCTGGTTTGGTTGTGAGGACCTTTTCCTGGTATTCCGCTCCTTGTGACTTTAGAAGGCACACGGCCCCAAGGAAGTGGTCATGCTTTTTCATTCAGTGTCCCAGCCGCCTGCACACTGCTGCCTGCAGCCTGCTGGCGGTCATGTCTCTGAGGCAGGCCGTGCTGGGGTTTCCCTAAGCCAACCAAGCGCCCTGGCTTTGGATCTGGCCGCGGACACACTGGCGTCTCTGTTGTACTCCGAGCACCGGGTCTCTTCTGCTCTGACTTCAGCCTCACCGCACTGGGATGAGCACTACTGTACGTGGAGGGTTTGGTGACGGGGGACGGACGCGGGAAGGAGGAGAACACACCAGCCCATGACTTGTTGATCGTCAATCACATGTGATTGTGGAAGCTATTAAGTTAAAAGAAAGCTCATTTGTAAAATACTCTTTGTATATATTTATTATATGACTTAAGGGTGCAATATTTTATTTTGTACAGTATGTAATAAAAACATGGGACATATATTTTCTTACTAACAAAGTTTCTTATTAAATTGCTTTGCCTTTGTATTTAAAAGTTAAAAGTTACTGGTTTTCATTTACTATTTTACTTTGGTTATCATCCAGATGACATCCCTGCGTACTGTATTTTACTACTGTTCTTATAGTGAGTTGATGCTTCTCTTGTGATCTGTAAGTAACTCAGAAATAAATTTACTTTAATATTCAGTGGCATCCCTGTCAACGTGGGTGGCGTATTTTCGTTGTGTTTTTGGTAGCCTTGAGTGCTGCTATCCTGGCTCTAATTCCTGTGGGAATTCTAATAAGTCTGAGGCTGGGACCATGCGTCGCAGTGTGGGTCACAAGGTCCAGATCCATAGAAGTCCTCTCCAGTGCTGTCTTCCCAACATTTACATCTTGGAGTCAGATTTAAAAGAATGTCATTTATAGCTCGGTGGAGATACCTTAAGACCGTGCTCTGAGGTGAACTAAATCAGACACACATGTGTAAATCCCATATTGTTTCTCTGGTGTGAGAAACTGAAGGTGTAAATGAGGATCAGAATGTATATTAGGTATTGTGAAAACATTGAACATTTTCAAATGTTCAAGGGGGAAGAGGAAGGGAAAGAATAAAATGAGAAAAGTTAAAAAATGGAAATGAAGCTTTCATAAAAAGGGAAGAGTGGAGGGTTGATGGGAGGACAGGGAAATGGGAAAAAATAAGAACCAAGATATATCATGTACAGGTATGAATTCCCTATGATGAACGTAATGATTATATATACTTAGAATGTACTAATAAACTTAATTTTTTAAAAAAGAGTAGGAATGATCAAAAGAAGTCCCAAACAGCCTGAAGTAGGTAGGTAGGTAGCAGGGAAAATAAGAGGTATTAATACACTTTATTTTTTAAAGCAGCTTTTTTGGTTCATTGCAGAAATGAGCAGAAGGTAACTTATTTCCTATCGCCTTGCCCCAACACATGTATGACCTTGCCCGTTATCAGTAACCTCACCAGTTTGGTACAGTTGATGAACCTATATTAGTGTCATTAACCAAAGTTCACACTTCCCACTGGTGTCGTGAATTCTGTGGGTTTAGACAAATGTCTAGTAATAGGTCTCCTTTGTTATACTGTCAGGCAGACCTACTTTTACTGCCCTAAAAAATCCTTGCTCTCTCCTGGGCGTGGTGGCTCACGCCTGTCATCCCAGCACTGGGGAGGCAGAGGCAGAGGATTGCTGAGTTCGAGGCTTGCCCGGGCGCCATAGTGAGCTCAGGGCCAGCCTGAACTGCAAAGCGAGACCCTGTCTCAAAAAAAAAAGAAAAATCCTTGATCTCCCCATTCCTCTCTCCATCACTTTGAGTTAGTTTGGTGAAAGGTTTGTGGTCTGTGTCTAGATTCTGTTCTTTTTTTAATGGTGTATGTTCATTTGTTCCACCACCATTTGTTGAAAAGATTCTCATTGTTGCCTTGTGTTGGTTTTTCTCATTTTCAAAATCAATTAACTGTGTTCCTGTGTGCCTATGTCTCAGTTGTCTATTTTGTTCTATTTTCTATTGTTTTGCCAGTACCACACTATCTTGATGATTGTGATTTTAGTAAGTCTTTAGGTTGGGTAGTGTTAATCTGGCAACTTTGTTCTTTTCCTTTAACATTGTGTTGACAGTTTGAGTCTTTTGCATCTCTGTATAAACTTTAAAATCATATTGTCAATATCCCCTTAAAAATTTGCTAAGAATTTGATGGGAGATTACAAGGAAATTATAGGTCAAGTGAGAAAAATTTACATCTTGACCATATTGGGTTTTCCTGTGCCATAAATGTAAACTATCACTCTATTTATTTAGTTCTTTTATTTCTTTCATTAGAGATTTTTACTTTTCTCATACAGATCTTATACCTATTTTGCTAAGTTTATACCTAAGTATTTTATTTGAAGTAGTGCTAATGTAAATAATGTTGTTTTTAATTTCAACTTCCACTTATTCATTGGTGCTACACAGGAAAGCAATTGACTTTTTGTTGGGGGTGTTGAACACAACATCTTGCCTATTGGCCAAGTTCTCTATGCCTAGACTATGCCCTCAGCTCAGTAACTAGCTTTTGCATATTACACTTTGTAGGTAACGTTACTATAATCATGTTTTAGATCCAGGTATTTTCAAAGTTGGTTCTTTTGGGTTTTCTATGGACGTGATCATGTCACAAGTGAACAAAATTATATTTTTTCCCTTTCTAACCTTTGCTTTTTTTTCTTATCACATTTTCCTGGGCTTCTAGTATGGTGCTGGACATGAATGATGAGTTTCCCAGTCAAGTGGGAAATCTTCGGATTGTTTATCATTAGGCGTGATGTTAATTGTAGAGGTTTTGTGGACAATATCAAGTTGAGGAACTTTGTCTCTATTCCTAGTTTATTAAAAGCTTTTATTAAGAATGAGTGTTGGGGGCTGGAGATTTAGCTCAGTGGTTCCAGCGCCTGCCTTGCAAGCGCAAGGCCCTGAGTTTGATCCCAATAACCACATACAATGCTGGGCGTGGTGACTCACGCCCACCAGCCATCAATACCACATACCACAGTGCCGGGAGTGGTGGCTCATGCCTGTAATCCCAGCACTCGGGAGGCAGAGGCAGGAGGATTGCTGAGTTCAAGGCTTGCCTGGGCTACATAGTGAGCTCAGGGCCAGCCTGAACTACAAAGCGAGACCCTGTCTCAAAAAAAAAAAAGAATGGGTGTTGGATTTTGACAAGTGCTTTTCCTGTATCCAGCATCCTGTGATATGATCATGGGGTTTTTCTTTTCTAAACTGTTGATTGATGTGATTAATTACATTAATTAATTTTTGAATGATCAGGTTTGTACAGCTGGGATAAATCACAGGTAATCATAGTGTATACTTCTTTTTCTAGACTGTTGTATTCAATTTGCAAATAGTTTGAGGATTTTTTGCATCTATGCTCATAAAAAATACTGGTTTCCAGTTTTCTTCAACTGTGTTTGTGTGGTTATAGTATTGCGGTGATGCTGGCTTCTTAGAATTAGTTTGGATGCATTACCATGAATACTTGGAAATGTTATTCTTTGAAAGAGACTGTAGAGGAACTGGTATCACTTTTTCCTTAAATATTTGGTATAATTAACAAATGAGTATATCAGTCCCTGTGCTTCCTGATTTTTACTGTTATCAATTTTCAATTCAATTTCTTTAATAGGCACACCTTTTCAGGTTATCTATTTCTTTTTGTGTGAGTTTTTGTGTAAATTGATCCTTCTTTTTGCTTTCATAAAGAGGATGGATGTACTTTTTGTCTTTTTCCTTGCTATGATTTAAATCTAAAATGTAGCCCCAAGGCCAGGCATGGTGACGCACACCTGTAATCCCAGCACTTAGGACACTTAGGCAAGAGAGTTGCTGTGAGTTGAGCACTCCTCCTCCACCATGCTCTGAAGTGTCCAATCAGGAACTGAGCCCTCAGAAATCATGAGCCAGTATAAACTCTTCCTTTTTAAAGTTCTGACTATTGAGTATTTGGTGCTGGCATTGAGCACTCCTCTAATAGGTAAGGATTTTTTGTTGTTGTTGTTGTTCTTTTCAGGATTTTTTTCTTTATATTTGATCATTTTATATATTAAAAATGTAGCTGGGGATTTGGTTCAGGTGGTATCGTGCCTACTGAGAAGCACAAGGGCCCAAGTTTGATCACTAGTACTACAAATATATGTATATATATGAAAATGTATATGAAGTGATATGTAATATACTTGGTGTTTGCAAAGTTGTTTTCTGTTTTTGCACTTTGCTTGGTATCTCTGAGTTTCTGGGGTTTGGGGTCTTGTGTGAATTTTAGGAAATCTGCAACCCATCTCTCTGTCTCTGTCTCTTCTCCGTGGCACTGTTTCTGTCTGTCTCTGTCTCTGTCTCTCCCCCTCTCTCAATTTCAGTGAACCTATGCATCTGCCCTGCAAATTTCAAAAAGTGTGATTGAGTTTTTCTTCCCTTAGAGCAGGTCAAGATGGCTAAACTGGGTGCAGTCCGGTCTTCTTCTCCCTCACTGAAGCTAGGGTGGGCTAGAGGTGACTCATGATCTCAGGCAGATTTTGGTAATTATAATTATTCTGGCAAATTAAGTTCTGTTTAACCAGCTTCTCCTGCAGGCAGGGCTCGAGGAGAAGAACAGAGTGCTGTGGTATATTTTAGGATGGTTCTTTCCTCTATCTGTGGCAAGCACAAGAGGGATTTTCTTTTACTGTGCAAAGCTGGTCAAGCTCCAGGAGGTAAATCTCACAATGTGGTGGGTGCTGTTTCTTACGACTGGGTCCCCCGGAGTTTGTAATTTGTCCATGTGAAACTTGAGGAACTTGTCCATTACACTTCAGTTTTCCCTACTTCTCAGGCTTCCTTTGGGGCACCTCTTACCTACAGTAAGCCATGGCTGTCTGTAATAACCCTCCTATTTGGGAGGTGGTGTCATTCCCTGTGGTTTCTCCTGTCTTCTGGATCCAGGAAGAGTTGCTGCTATTTATTTGTCAAGATAGGTGACTTCGAAGTTCCTACCTGCAAAACTGGAAACTGCATGTTACTCTTATTTGGGGCTGCCGTGAAGAATATAGAGATCAATTTTACATATCTACAGCTAGACATTTTACCTGTGTTTGGCAGAGTAAACCCTGCCTACTAGTCTAATCATAGGAAAACATGAGATAACCGCACACTGAGAGATATTGTACAGAAGGTTCTACAGAGGTTCACTCCCGATTCAGGCAGCTGAAGGAAAATAGGCAGAACCATGTGAGTGTCTGACGTGTCTTTACTGTGTCAGCAGCAGGGTAAGTGACTCTGAGAAACCCCCCACTCCTTTGTATATTGTAAATGATGTCACATCCAGCCAGCAAGTTGCCTAAAAGTTACATAAGACCACTTGTTTACATGCCCACTGCACGTATATGGGCTCCATAACATGCTGACTCACTAGCAAGCGGAAGGCCTGAGCCCACCGTCTTGAGTACCCTGACCACATTCCAGTGTTCTTCAAAAACATCAAGGCCTGGATGATTCTTATATGGCACCCTCAGTCAAATAAGAGAAGCAAAGAATGCAAAGGTGGTTGCCAGCATCTTGAGGGGGAGTGGTTAGTGTGCAGAGTAATTCAGTTTCACCTGGCATGATGATGATTTTTTTCCTTTTGAGACAGGATCTCACTTTGTAGTTCACACTGGCCCTGAGCTCACTATGTGGCCCAAGCAAACCTCAAACTCAGCAATCCTCCTGCCTCTGCCTCCCGAGTGCTGGGATTACAGGCATGAGACACCACACCTGGCATTGTGGTGTGTAGTACTGATTGCTGGTGGGTGTGAGTCATCATGCCCAGTATTAGTGTATGTGATTACTGAGGATCAAAGCAGGGACTTTGCACTTTCTAGGCAGATACCAGAACCACTGAGCTAAATCTCCGGCCCAAGATTTTTATTTTTTAATGATACTTTACTTTTGAGAACAATTTTAGGTTCACAGAAAACTGAGCAGCAATCACCACCCAGAGCCCACAGTTGACATCAGGATTGACTCTGTGTTGTCTCTGCAGTTTAAAAAAAAAAAAATACAGATTCCATTTCTAACTTCAGACTCTGTGGTCTTATTTCCCCCAACAAGAGTATGCAGTGTGGAAATGGGTTAGAGTGGAGGTGGAAATTTCCTACCAACTTTTTTTCAGAACCTGGCAGGTTGTTATATAACATGAAGCTTCCAGGGCTGTTAAATATATGTAGACGTATGTGTGTGCGCACGCGCGTGCATGTGTGTGTGTGTCTGTGCATGTGCACTATGTGCCTGTCTGTTCCTGCACAGCATTCCATGGAGACTAAGAAGAGAATAAACTGGGGACTTTCTACTGCTGTTATATCTTGGAAGTCTGTTTAATGCACAGGAATGTACGTTGTGTTCAGGGTGTTCTTCCCCCACTTGTCTTGATCTGGAATGTTCCTGCTTTCCAGGTTCAGTGTTTGATTATCTCCCATAGGGAAGACTTTGCTGAACCCCTGGCCTGAATGTATTTTACTGTACTTTGTTCTAATCTCTGTTTTCACACTCACTGTATGATTGTTATTGGGCTGCATCATTTAACTCATTATTATCTTCAGCCGATGGCATATTGCCTCAGGAATCCCCCATACATGGCTTATTGAATGACCTTTGTCTAGGGAAGAGACTAACTACCATATTACAGAGGAATCAGAAGATCCAGCGCTGGAACATGGGCCACAATGAGTGTGCTGTTGTATTATGTAATTTTAAATCTTGACAATATAATAATGCTTTCTACTTAAAAATATCTACTTATGTACAGGTTAACCAAGACAGGAATTTATTAAAATGCTTTCTTTTCTAAATAGATTTGGAAACAAAATGACTTCATGAAAATCAAATCCTTTCATTGATGTTTTATTCATTATTACATAAAACTATAAAATTTCACATACCCTATTTTACTAATAAAAGGAAATATAAAAACAAATTACTTTCAAATAATCAAATACTTAACTCTTACTTTAGTCTCAATAAAATATATTTTGAAATAACTATAAAGTCATGATAAAATAAACTATATTCTTCCATAATGCAACCATTTATTTATAAAAACACTCAATAAGAATTTAATTCATTTGGAAATTTTCAGCCTTTGGAAGTGTAATCTGTGGTTGCTGATTTCCCTCTTTTCCTCTTTTCTTAGTATTTATCTTCTTGCTGCAAATGTGAGTGAGTTGTCTGTGCTCTGTCCTGGGTCTGGGCCTGTTTCTGAACAGAGGATCTGGCTGTGGCAATTAGGGGCATAATCACCCAACTTTACCCTGAAGACTGGAGCTGTCAGACTTCCTAGATAATTATCCTAAATCAAAAGGGTGACTAAGGTACAAAAAGTAATGGAGCGATGCATGGCTAACAATCTCTTATGTTGGTACTTGTAGGGATTCAGGTGTGTTACATGATTGTCAACTCCAAACAAACTTTGCATGAGGTGTGTGGAAGAGAATCCTCGTATACATGAAGACCCAGAGGCCCAACGATGGGAGTCACTTGCAGAAGATGGCACAAATAGAAACCGATGGTCCTAGAACCAGAACTCTGTCCTGTCGGTCCCGCCCACAACTGCTCCTTGGCTCAGTGCTGTTCCTCTCACCAAGAGGAACACGGGGAAGAGTAGCGGTCTCTAGCACCACGGCTGCTCCGAGACGGTGACGTGAAGCCTGAGGAAAATGAATCCCTATTGCTTTGGAAGAGGAATCCAGGTGGCATTTTTAGTGTTACTCTAGAGAGTTCCAGTTGCTTGATAAATGACAACTGGTGAATAAACATATAGTTGCCATAATTATAAACAGAAGTATAAATGGTAATAGATTAAGGATGCACTATCAAACAGTATGTTAACTATTAAAATAGCTCTGATGGGAATATACAAATGGCCAAAAATACACATTAAAAGCAATCTTGATTAAAATATCAGTACAAAACCAACTTTAAGTTCCAAGCTCCTATAATACATTTTCCAATTTAGTTTACAAGGCTAAACATATCTCTCATAATTTTTTCACTATTAAATTTAAGGTGTCCTTTGGAAAACCAGTGCCTTGTTAGCTTCTTTTCAAACATGATTTGATGATTAGAAAGCCTTCACTGCAGGAGTGATCTTACGGAAGAATTTGTGACCTTGGAAATTTGTATTTTCAAATATATAACCTGGAGGAGTGGGATAGCTAGCTGGGCAGATTTCCTGTTTCTTCGGAGCGTACTCTATGGAGTACATGGTGATGTCATCAAACGGAACAGAACTCTTCAAGGCAGCATTTAAAGGTTTGCAGCTCTCAGTTGGAATCAGTTCATGTGGCACATAGTGAGATCTGGAAGTGCTCAAACCATCAAATTTTCCAGATGGGTTGGGAATCTGCTGCTCTTGCTTAATAAGTCCTGGACGACAACTTTCCCAGGCTGGAAAATCCTCCTTCATGGTGCTTTTTCCTTGAAAAGGAGAATTGTTTTTTCTTCTGTGAGAAACTGGCCTGATGGAAACAACACGGCTGGCCCGATAAGGAACGTAGTCAAGATGGCTTGTGCTGTGTAACTGCATGCTCCCTGTAGGACGCACGTACTCTGGTACTTTCTTAACTTCAGGTGTTGGGATTTCCCACGGTTGGAAACTTTCACGGGATTCAGTGATTCCTTCAAAGTGAGCATTAGGGGCCACTCTGGTGTAGGCTGGTCTGCAGATCTTTGCAGTTTCACCGATAAGACCTTGATAATCATTCCGGTGTGTGGTGAGATTCTCAAAAGGCAGGTCACTTGGCTTATAAACTTCTTTTGGCCTTACGAACTTGACTTCTAGCTGATGAGGTATATAGTCAAGGCGATGACTTGTATCACCATTAAAAGGGGCCGCTGAACTTCTGGCCACAGAAGGAGGTTTAAAGCTTTCCCTGGGCTTTGTCTCCCGAGGAACATAGTCATCCTGAAATGTAGTTGAGTTTCCAAATTTCACAGTTGGGGGTTGGTAAGTTTGTTCTGGTTTACAAGGTTCACTTTTTTGAATGTCCCAAGATCTATAATCATCTTGAAAATTGAAACAAAACATTTTTAAATGCTGAAGAAAACAGCTATCTCTAAGAATCATGACTGACTTTTCATTGCTAAACATCTTTTATTTAGAAATCCAAATGATAGCATCAAGAATGAAATTTTGATTCCCTTTCAGTTTGATTTTTTTCTATTTCTACCTGCCTCTATTCATCTCACCACTTTAGCACACCAAACTTTGTACTTTCAGATTCCTCTGATTACACAGAGAGGAAAGGTACGTCTGATCCTGTTTGGAGCTTACTGAGACCCAAAAGGACTCTGTTATAGGTGAGGACAGAGTTTAGGAGATTATGGTCATATCCTCAGGAACTGGCTAGGATTTTCACTGTAACTCACAAAGTGCTAAGATAGGCCATAAACTCTAGTGCTTAAAGTCAAGTGCTCTGATGTATGGGCAGAGTAACTTGTATTATCCTAGCAACAGAACTGGTTCAACTATTCCTCTTCATGAAATAGACTTTAAAACATTCCCACAAGAGAGAGGTCTGCCTCTAGGGCAAGGGCCTGAACTGAGTGCTTTTAAAAACACTTAAAGTTGATGAAGAATTTAGAAGGGTATAGGCAAGCTAAGGTCTGAGATTTAGAAGACCAATACCTTCAGCCTGCTTCTGGAAGATTACCTAGACTATGGATGGAAAACTGTAGTGTTTATACTTAAACTGAGGGGGTCTTTATTTTTCCATATAAGGCAGTAAGTTGAGGAATCCTATAAAAGTGATGTTGCCAAAATATATGCATTTTAAATACCAATCTGTAAAAGACCCATTTTTATACAAAATAACATTCACATATGGACTAGGCAATGTCTACTGGGACAGCCAAACCCTAAATATGGACAGAGAAAAAAGAAAACTTCCTCATTCATAGATACTGCTGCCAAAAGGGCCAAGGTTTGTACTAAGGATGAAGCCACTTATGTTTGGATAAGAATGAGTGCCTGATGCAAGAGCAATCTTTCCATTTCCACAGATCTGTGGAATGTAACTAAGACAGATTACACGTGAGAAAAGAGGGGCTAGATGCAGCAGTCCTGTTTGAGGACCTAAAGGTGAAAATAAGGATCCAGACAGAAGAACCTAAAAGGATGCCAGAGGTAGACTTGGCGAGCAAAGTAAGCAGAAGTTATATTTAAAATAGACTCGTATGCAGACAGAAATGATACGTCAGCAGGCGGGTCAGCTGGTGGAACGGGAGTCAGAGCACATGAGTGGGGGGGGAAGGTGCTGTAACACAAATCCTTCTGCTCACTGAAGGTGTGTATATTTTAAACTCCCTCCATACTTGATATATCGATTTCCATTTCCAGTTCACATGGTGCTTTACCAAAACATCGTTCTTTTTTCCTTGAGGTATCATGAGGGAATCTCTGTTCTTTCTAAACTACCATGTTGCAATAGCTAAAATGAAATTAAAACTGTTACTGGAGGTTCATAATTGTGCACAATCATACAGAGATAGAGCTTGCTACTGAAATGACTTGAGAGAAAAATAATGTTCAAAAGCAAGAAAATGGAGCTGGGTATAACGGTGCATGCCTGTAATCCCAGCTACTCAGTAGACTGAGGCAAGAGAATAGAAAGTTAGAGCCCATCCTGGGTAACGCAATAAGATCTTGTCAAAATGAGATGAAAAAATAAATGAGATCTTTAAAAAAATGGGAGGGAAGAGCAGAAAGAATAGGAAACATATAAATAAAGGTTTGTAAGATCCTAGAGTGTTGCCCTCTCTTTCATTTTTTATTTTTAAATTAGCATCTTTTTTCCCTTTAGTTTATTTCCTTTATTATCTTTTAAGAGAATGATCTTTTAGTTTTACCATTTTTTCCATATTATTTTGTTTTCAAATGCATTGTTTTCTGCTCTTCACTTCTTCCTTTGGATTTTGTTATGGTTTGTATGTAGGTGTCCCCTGAAAGCCTCGTGTGCTCGTAGGTGGGGCTTTCTAGAGCTTGCTGGATCCAGGGCATGTGAGAC
>PVIC010019998.1:0-29978 GCA_004025085.1 Thryonomys swinderianus | reverse complement strand
CCTGCCTCATCCTCCCTCTTTCTATTTTTCTAGGAACTCTGTCCTCCTCTGCTCCGCTTGGACTGGGCTCACTGTTGAGTTCAGTAGTCTCAAACAATCCAGAAGTGCTTTCAGCTTTAAGTATTTCTGTGTTCTCCTCTAGGAAAACCCTTAAGACGAGGCAATCTTAAGGAGTGTATACTAATTTAGAATTAGAGAGGAGAGGGAAGGTTGTGGAACCCACACACCGGCAGCTCAATAAGTGACTGTGCTGCATGAACTACCATGATTGCTTCAAGGGCTTTGAAACCAGGAAATACAGGGGTGATAGTCAGATGTGGGCTGAAGACCTAAATAAACTAACTGAATAAACTGAGGCCAGGACCCAGAGAAGCTAAGATATGCCTCAGGAAATGAAGGTGCACAAGACAAGGTTGGAATAAACTCAACGAGCCTCAGACAGCAGGAATACAGAAGGCAAAACCAAAGTCTGGCTTCTGAACATTACAAGGCTGGCCAGCAGCTGCCAAGTTGCATTTTGACTCTTCCTGGGCCCCTTTTGCTGCCACTCCCTACTCCCATAAGCGATCTATACGCTTCTAGATTCAGGCGTTTCCTTGGCATTCTCTTTCCCCCCCCCTCATCCACCGAGGGCTTTTCTTTGCTTTTTATCCACATAATTCCCTTCCCCACTGTCCTGTCAGCTTCACTCTCATTCCCATCAGGAAAAGAGCCCAGTGAAAGAAAACTGGTCACGGTTTCCAAAGTCCCATGGCGCCAGCTTTTGACTGTCAGGCTTTATTTATACAAACATTAAGTATTCATTGAATTGTGTCTTGGTCAAGGGGCAACACTACCCCTTTATAGGCCCAACAAGACATTCAACTTCTTTGCTGTACAGAGAGGACCTTCGAAAGACTCAAGCAACGAATTCTGGGTTTCTCCCGCAGCACTGCGACTTGCTTCCAGATGGGAACATCAATAAGCCATGAAAAGGGAGTATTGAAACAAGAGATCTGAGAGCTAGTCATCTGAAGAGACAGAGCAAAGGTCTGTGACCATTTTGTAGCAGTTTCACGATCATTATAGAAGTCAGCACAACGTTTGCAACCTGGCCTATTGGGGAAGGAACAGTATGTAATGCACCATCAGAGGAACTGAGGTTCAAATTCTCTTCCACTCCACTTTTATGTCTCTTTCATTCCAGCTGCCTCTGTCCCCACCTTACTGTGAAACAGCATAATTAACCACAGGTTTCAGAAAAAAAGGTGCTAATTTTCAGTTTATTTTCGGTTAGAATTTAGCTTGAAAATGTTTTCTTCTCCCTATGGCAGGAGATTTCAGGGGTGTATTTTCCTGGAGCCTTTCGAGTTTCATCACTCTGATTGCTTTATTAATGTTGCAAATCACTGATTTGGTGTTTGGGAATCTGCCATGGTTGGAGTAGCAAAGGTTTTCATTAACAGGTTGACGACTTTCAAAGTTGTAAAATTTTTTTTTTTTTTTTTTTGCTTTTTGAGACAGGGTCTCACTTTGTAGTTCAGGCTGGCCCTGAGCTCACTATGGTGCCCAGGCAAGCCACCGCAAACTCAGCAATCCTCCTGTCTCTGCCTCCCAAGTGCTGGGATTACAGGCGTGAGCCACCACGTCCGGCATTGTGGTATGTGGTGTTGATTGTTGGTGGGCGTGTCTCCACACCCAGCATTATATGTGGTTCCCGGGTATCGAACTCAGGACCTTGCGCTTAAGAGGCAGGCGCCCGAACCACTGAGCTAACCCTCCGGCCCTGTAAAATATTTTTTTTAATAAGACCCTTAGAGTTCCAACTTATTCATTATTTTCAGGTTGTCTAATAAATACTAAAGGCCAAGCAAAATACCACTTGGTACGTTCCTGAAAAAGTGGATTGGACAAACGAGTCATCTTCTCTTTAAATTTTTTAACATCTTCTTCCCAAATGTACGATCTTGTGGAATGGAATCCTTCAGAGAAGTAAATCATAGAACCTTCCCTTTCCTGCTTTCCCTCTGAAAAATGATTAGGGACATCCACTGACAGGATGACAGTGGGAGCACATAGCTATGGATATGGGAGCAAAATAAGGATCAGTATTCTACACTGGTCTTGACTCTGCCGTGACTTGATTATGTCAGCTTGGCTTGATCATTTTTGTTTTCACTTGTCCATCAATGAATTAAGGGGGCTGGATTAGATGATTGCATTATAAGCTTGTTTTGTTTTGTTATAAGCAACAGAGAGTTCTTTAAATGAAATTTTACCTGGAATTCTGATGTATATTGGTTTTCTATTGCTAACAAATGACCCTAACACTTAGTGATTTAAACCAGCAATAGTAATTTATTATCCCTCAGTTTCTGTGGCCTTGGCATTTGAGAGTGACTTGGCTGCCTGACTTTAAATTAGTATTTCCCATGAAGTTGGGTAAGAATATTCCAGCCAAATATGATATTTTCACACAAGAATTAATTTGAGCTGAAAATAATTGAGAAGAAGTAGATACAAGAAGAGCTCTCTGCTTTCCCTAAAAGGGAAGCTATAAATGTGCAGAGGTGTCCTTCTGACCACCACTTACCATGAAAGACCGAGGCTGATCACTGGAGGTTGATCTGAGACCCCTGTCAGCCTGAAGGAGGTACCAGAAGAAACTGTACACCCATCCATACTAAGAATCCTTTATCCGCCATTAGTCTCCAAATATTTGTCTTCCCATAATTGGCTGTCCCAAAGATTTAAGGCCCCTTTCCTTGGTCTTGTCACGTCTCTTTGTTCTAGATGCCATAGTTGGAGTTCTAAGCCACTTTCATTAGAGTCACTCATTCTTTGAGCTTTCCCTATTCACATATAAATGAAAGAGTTTACATTTAAACAAAAGGTGTGCTTGTTCTTCAGTTGTTAACTGGAACTCAGAATGGTGGAGGAAAAGTTATTTTCTCTGCCCCTGCAAAGTGGAAGCCAGATGTCAGCTAGGGCTATCATCAGCTGAAGGCGTAAGTGGTGCAGAGAGGTACAAGATTTCATTTAGACAGCTGGCAAGATGATGTTGGCTGTTGGCTGAGATTTTATTTACATGCAGGTATGAGAAGAAATACGGGGCATATTTAAATTTTAAAACATATTACAGAAAAAAGACACGTTGATGTTACCCAACTTCACAACACTCCCTCTCTTTATAAGCTCACTTATCTCACCCTTCTTGCCACTCTACGAAGCAGTTCTCGAAGTCCTCTTTCAGGAGAGTCCTTAGTTATACTGTCAAAGCTGCCTTGGTATCCTGACTCTATTCAAACTGTTTACCTTTTATGGTTATCTTGACTTATGAATAGTCAGACGTTTCCTGGTGCCAGACTTGTTGAAGAAAGTAGAGGAGGACCACTGTGATGTTTTTATGAGCCTGCCTTTCTCTTTGATGGTATGTAGAAGCATCATTCACAGTATTTTTTATCACACCTTATAAAACCACTCTTGAGAAACTACTCCCTGAGCTGCTTTAGGAAGAGAAAAGAATATGGGATAAGTGTGTTCCACACGAGAGGGAGTATTTTGAGGGGGATTAATGGAAGTGTGACTTCTGTTGTAATAATGTTTTCAACAGTCACCAGATAGCTGGATCACACCTTGTATGCTTCTCCACAGGGTTGTGTATTTCCACAGCATAACAGCTACTTTCTGACAAGAGTTTTTCTCCTCTACATGAGAGGTAGTCTTTTGTTTTTCTTCTTGTAACTATTCCCCAGATGCATTTGGTTGTCATCTGTGCTGGGAAAGAAACAGGCTTTGCTGTCCATCTTCTAGCAGTAGCTTTTACTTTGTAGGAGAGAAGGGTCCAGGGAAGAGAGCAGGACTTTTCACTTGCCCTACTCCCTTACACATTAAACCAATTCAGAGGAGTCTACTTCCTTTCTCTTCTGATTTGGCTCCAGGCTCACCTTTGAGGAAAGCAGCAAGGCTACTGAGGCTCTGGCTGAAACTGGGTCCCACACATCACAGCCATGCTTAAATTCAGGTGTCAGCCTGACTGGCCCAGGAGTGCGCCCCCAGGTGGTTGGGAAAGGATCATTTCTGTGCATCTGTGGGAGGGTGTTTCCGGAAGAGACTGAGTCAGTGGACCAAAGAAAGATCTGTCCTCACCCAAGGGACATTGTTCAGTTCAGTGAGGGCTCTGATAGGAAAACAAGCCGAGGAAATGAGAATTTGCTTTTTCTCTTGGAGTGGGGACACTCATCTCCTTTGGCCTTGCAGATCAGAGCTCTAGGTCCACGGGACTTTCAGAATTCAAGATTTCCACCAGGGCCCCCAGCTTGCATCCTTCATTCTTCAACTGCGATTTACACCACCAGCTATTCTAGTTCTTAGGGCTTGGACTTGGACTGAACAGCGTCACCGCTCAATGGCATCACACGAGTCAACTCCTACAACAAGCCCCTCTTTGTCTATCTGCCTGTTTACCAGCTTTCTTTCTCCCCGCCCTCTATTTACCTATCTATCTACCTCTATCATCCATCTCTTATCAGTCCTCTTTCTTTGAAGAAGCCTAATACAATCACTGAACAAATCCCTTGACATTTTCTGTTCTGAGACTGGAAAAAGCACCTACACGTCAGGGGTGGGAGGCTGGGCTCTGTTTTAAACTCCTAGAACTTTGTTATTTTATTTTGTGGAAGTCCTCAGTCCTGTCTAACTCATTGTAGACACTCGTATCCTTCATATCGCATAAAGGGCCTCCTTTTCTAGCTGACTTAATGTGTAGTAGTTGATCATTGAATTGTTTTCTGGTGAATGAAAACCCTACAGCAGTTCAAGAAAAATCCTAGACTGTGTTAACATGAACTGGGAGAAAAAGCTGTTTGTGCATGGGTTTCTCTACCCCCCTTTTTGTTTTATGTCAGTCTGAAATTTTTTAAAAGTTAAAGTTGGACTCAAGGTTTGTTCATAATAGCAACACAGCCTTATGATATTAGATACGTGCCTATTCATATTGTCACTTTGTGAGCTATGAGCCAGCTGTGTCCTTGACTGAAAATAGTTTTGTACTGCGGTTGATTCCCTGCCAACTCTCCCAGCTAGCTAATCAGTAAAACTTACTGAACCTGTGAAACGTACAACCAATGAAATCCGCTAAACCTGCTTGATCAAACCTATAACCAATGAAAGTGCCAATGTCATTGTATCCCTGCTTTGTAACCCACCCATTCTAAACACTGTAAGTGCCCTGCTCACCCTTAGAACTGTGCTGGTCCATAAGGACCTATTTCTGGGACTGGTCAATTACCGGTAATAAATCTTTCTTATTTTATCCAATCCTCCTGCCTGATTGATCACTTGGACTGAACTGATCAGATTACTGCAGCAATGGAAAGGAAATTGTGAAGGGCTTTGAGTTCTCTTGGAATAAATGTACACTTCCTATCTCTTACTGGGTTTGGAGCTACTCGAGTTTCCTTCTGGAAGTTGTTTATAAGTTCTCCCCCACCAAAAAAAAAGAGAAATGAATGGAAAGACAACAGCAAAGTTTTACATTTATTTGAGGTCTCAAAAATTAAAAATGAGGCAGGGTGGTACAGAGGCACTCATGCCCTCAGAGCCAGCAGCCAGAAGGAGTGGGCCCACCCGTGGGTGGCACAGGCTGTGTTTGAGCCTGCGCTCTTCGGGAGCCCTGACTGCCACAGTTCAGCGGCAGTCCCAGGAGCTCAGTGCATGTGTTGCTGGCAGCCACCATACCTGGAAACTCAGAATGGGTCACATGATAGTCCTTATAGATTGGCCAAGCTTTGAAAAACAGAAATCGGAACAGATACGGAGACCTGGGCCCATATGACCACAAACCCACTGAACTGCAAAATACTGCAAGTGATTACATTACTGCAGTTTAGCTGACATGGAAGAGGCACCGAGGAGTTATATCTTGACACAGTGTCCACTGCCTGATACCTCCTGCCACTTCTGGCTCCTGGTCTGGCAGCAGAAGGCCAAAGATGTTGTCATGTTAAACTGGACTGTGAAGAAAGAACTGGTGAGATGTGCACAGTACTGGCCAAAAGATGAGCAGGACATGGTGTATAAAGAAACAGGACTCAGGGCCAGCGATTTAGCTCAGTGGTTATGGCACCTGCGTGGCAAGTGCAAGGTCCTGAGTTCAATCCGGGTAAACACATACAACAATGCTGAGCATTGTGACTCATGCCCACCAGCAATCAGTACAACATAGCACAGTGCCGGGCATGGTGGCTCATGCCTGTAATCCCAGCATTCGGGAGGCAGAGACAGGAGGATTGCTGAGTTCGAGGCTTGCCTGGGGTACATAATGAGCTCAGGGCCAGCATGAACTACAAAAGTAAGGCCCTGTCAAAAAAAAAAAAAAAAAAGAAAGAAAGAAAGAAAAAGAGAAAGAAACAGGATTCAGAGCAAAGCTCTTACCAGAGGACATGAAGTCATACTATATAGTACATGTACTACAATTAGAAATATCAACAGTGGTGAAGCCAGAGTAAAATATCACTTTTTAATACTCCCTGGCCAGATTTTGGAGTCCCTGAGTTAGCAGCTTCATTTCTTAGTTTCTTGTTTAAAGTGAGACGGTCTGGCTTCCTGACCACAGGTGTGTGTGGTCGTCTACTGCAGCATGCATCGGGCACTCCAGCACCTTCTTTCTAGTGGACACATGTCTTGTTCTGATGGAAAAAGGAGATGATAGTAACAACTGTTACTGAATATGTGAAAATATCAAATGGGACTTAGTCTCGAGATCAACTCAGATTCGCCAATCTAGCCATAGTAGAAATGTATAAAAGGGAGATTCAAATGTACAGAAATGGTGGGAAGTCTTCTAAGGAAGACTTCTCTTTGGCCTTGGCTCATTCGCTGAACAGAGGCATGCCTGGAAAGTACAGTGGGAACAGGATAGGTCGTGTGGAAGAGAAGCTGTCGGGTGAGCAGTGTACAGGTCTGTCCCCCAAGATGCAGGACACGGTGGGGGAGAGCAGCGGAGCCTTCTACTAAGACGCATTCCAGAAGATAGGAAGGTGACCACAGCTCAGGAGATGAAACAGAATGAAAAAGAAAAAGGCCAAGATTGACAGACACCTAAATATTCATGACGTGCAAATATTTTACAGCTATAATTTTTTTTAAGTTTTAATTTTAGTTTTTTGAGACAGGATCTCACGTTATAGTTCAGGTTGATCCCCTGTTTAGCCCAAGCTACTCTTGAACTCGCAGCAGTCCTCCTGCCTCTGCCTCTGCCTCCCTAGTGGTGAGTTTCAAGTATGAGCTACCACACCCAGCACTGTGGTGTGTAGTTACCGGGGATCGAACTCAGGACCTTGAGCTTACCAGGGAGACGCGGGAACCACTGAGCTAAATCCCCAGCCCTGCAGCTATGAATTTTGAATCACTGATGTGCAGAGAAAGATCGAAGCCCGCTCAGGAGATGAAGCATGGCTCGCTAACCCTCCATTGCCTCAGGGTTGTCAGTTTACAGAGTAAAATTTGCATCAGGGATGCAGAGTGCCCATCGGCAGAAGGCTTGCAGAACCTCGCTGCATTGTTATACATTTTCTGATGCATGTGTGATGTGTAAAAAGATGTAAAAGAAATAAATGAGGAGAGACTATTTTGTATTATACTACCATTCATAATGTATTTTTGTACTTTTGGCCCCATTAAATACTTTTATTTAAAAATATTAAAAATGAAGGGTAAGAGAAACTGGCTCTGTGGAGTGAGTTTGGGCTGAGTAAGAATAAAAATGAAAAGAATAGGAAAAATAAAAGTACACTCTAGAGAATAGTTAGAGGGTGAGGTAACCTGAGTGACATATCGGGGACCTCTTCACAGCCTTCAGCCTTGTGATTCATTCCGCACACTGAGGGTTGTCTTGAAAAGCCCAGATGTGGGCCCCTAGGAATTGTTTCGCACGTGTGTCCTGGGATCTGATCACACCTCCCTTCCCAGCCAGCCTAAGCCGGGCGCTGTCTTCCTACCTGCTAAGCACCTTCTCTGTTGCAGACACACGCTCCGTCATCTTCCTTCCTTACACCCTTCCTGGAACCATTACAGACAGCTGAGTTAGGCAGGACTGTGTTAGGCAGTCAGAGGCTGGGAGGAGTCAGTGCAAAGGATGACAGCACATCACAACTGTGGCTGGAGGTGCCTGTGTTGGAAGCCAGGTCTCGAGATAAAGACAGAATGACTACATACCTCACCAGGGGATAAGATCATTGTTATCATCTGGTCTAAGGAAGACTAGATAGATGTCGGTCACCAAGATGACAAGACCCTGATCCATCTCTTCCTAAAAAGGTCTTTGTTCTTTCCATGTACACTTGCTACGGGACCGACTTCCCCACTGGATCATATTTCCTAAGCAGTTATTTTGTAATCTTATTGGCTAATCATAATTTTGACCCACATTGTACTCGCCTCATAATTTTGTAGCCATCTCTTAATTTTTGCTCTATGAAACTTCCTTTGAGAAGTGGGCTCATTGACAACCCACTTTGGGTCCCCTCCTGTCTCTCAGGAGCTTTCTTTTTCAATAAAATTTTCTTCATCTCCACTGTTCCTCAGAATTCATTCTTCACTTCGGAAGACAAGAACTCAGTGTTATCTGACAGGTAGCAGGTTGGGAGTTTTATTATCCCTTCTATGTTAGGAGCACCGGCCTGACTGGAACCCCAAAAGGTCCAGAGCTTGTGGCCTGCTCGAGGCCTCTCACCTGGTAGGTACTGGAGCAGATTTTAAACTCAAAATTGTCTCATCTTTCCATTGTAGGTTGCTGCCTCCTAAACCTTGGAAGACACTGAAGTAAATTAGGTTCCTGTTGTGAGAAATGGGGAATAGATAAGCAGAGAGGCCCCTTCACAGCTGGTCTTGCCTGTCCCTCACATCTGTCACTACTGTTAGGACAGGGTGGGCAGAGAAGGGCCCAGCTCTGAAGGTTGAGAAGGCCAGGCCCTTGTCCCCACACCCCTGTCTGGGGCAGCACAGAATCCCTTCAGGCTATGTGAGAGCCATGGCCTGGCAAGGGAAGCCTTTTAGAGCTGTGGTCTCACTAGTTGAGAGTTAATAACATTCCTCTTGTCTCTCTCCCTCCAGGAGGCTCCTCGGCGGAGGTTTTCATTAGCATGCAGGGCTTACTCTCATTAAGTATTGATGTCAGCAGTATTTATTTTTACTGTGGTTGGAGGAGGGAAAGGTTAGGTCTTTGCAGAGTCCATTCATATGCATGATCCTCCCCAGCTCTGGCAACCCTTTGCGGGATTCTCCCCTCTCCTTAGTAGCAAAGGCCCTGGGAACCAGGAGAGCAGAGAGCCTGTAAGAAGGGGCAGGAAGTGCAAGCTCAGTCTCAGAATATTTCTTCTTGCCTCCTACACACACACACACACACACACACACACACACGCACACACTTTCAGGTAACCTGGGATGGGTCAGTGTCTCTCCCTTTAGTAGGATTAAAGGACATGTGGGAGGAGGCTCAGGCTGTGCAGGTCCTAGGTCCTGGTTCTGCCAGTGCAGGAACTGCAGACATCAAGCAGAGGCCACCCAGATTTCTCCATCGATTTGGCCCAGCACCAACAGGGTATCCGTAGTCTTTCAATAGCCTGTCTTCTGTATTTGGGGAGGTCTTACAGGCACATTGTTTTTCCTAGTTATTGCTTATCTGATTTTCTGCTTCTGCCTTTTTCTGGGTTCTTCTTCATCCTGTTGTGCTTACTGCTTTCTTGTATCTTTTCAAAATCTAATTCAACCTCCTTTCTCTGGATTCCTTCCAAATACCATTCACATTTGTGCAGCCTTTGCTACTTACTATTTGAGGATGTTCACAGATCTGGGTTTGGAGTCTCTGTACACTAACACAGCAGATCAGTGAATACACTTACCAGGAGTCCCTATTCCTCGATACTCATCAGCCATGTCTCCCACCTGCACCTTGACATTGTTTCTGCCTGGACCACACTGCCACTGTCTCTTGACTTTGCTCTGATTCTGTGTTTTCATGGGGTAGAGGCTGGGTTTCCCACAGAAGTGCAAAATTCTTGCAACTCTACATGTAGAGAAATTTCATTCTCTAGCTATATTTGTTTTGATACAGGACATAAGTTGAGGCTAACTTTCTTGGCAAAAAATGTTTAGGACTGCCAGGCGTGGTGGCTCATGCCTGTAATCCCAGCACTCAGGAGGCAGAGACAAGAGGATTGCTGAGTTCGAGGCTTGCCTGGGCTACATAGTGAGCTCAGGGCCAGCCTGAACTACAAAGCGAGACCCTGTCTCAAAAAAAAAAAAAGTTTGGAACTAAGGGTCTGCATGACACTCCATTTTCAGGGGCCCATCCTAGAAGCCCAGAGACTTTTCCCCCTTATTTTTCCAGTAAATACTTCCCCTTTAACTTCCTTTCTGTCCACAATTTCATTCAACTTTCTGAGACAGTGGCTCAGCTGGAGTTTATACAGTTTATACTTAGACAAATGATGTCACATTTTTGAGCATCCATTTTTCACCTAAAACCAGCAACATCAGTGACAAACAACTTATAGGTCCCCATGAAGATTAAATGAGAAAATATACATAAGTCCCAGCATTTGCCACTTAATAAGAACTTGGTATGTACAGCTCCGGTATGTGGATCGCTGTGTAGAGCAGAGTAGACAAAGCTGGTTTTTGCCAAGGGACTTGCTATAATAAAATTAACATATATCTTTATATATGCTAGGTACTTAACCTGCATTTGTTCAATTCTTATATGAATTCCCCAAATGAGAGGTTATTATCTTCCTTTAAAAGATGTAAAGACGTAAGTCATTGAGTCAAGGCCACACTTCGGGAAGCAGGGGACTCTAAAATGCTTTGCTTGTGTCCTTGCTTTCTTGCTATGTCCTCCTTCTTTCCTTCTGTATGGACCTGCAGAGCCAGGAAGGACTGTACAGATCAGAGAGCAGCACTAGTTGGATTCTTCCAAATCAGAGGCCAAGTTGGAGTTTGGGCACAGGAAGATCTGTGCCCAAAGATTAACCATAGAAGACAGGAAGGAGGAGAGGTAGGGCAAAGGATTGTGCCTTACGATACAAATTGACAAGGCTTTGACCAAGCCTCAGGTGTAACAGAGCACGTATACCTTGTCAAAATTGTTTTGAGGTGGGCTGGAGATTTAGCTCGGTGGTTCCGGCACCTGCCTCGCAAGAGCAAGGTCCTGAGTTCGATCCCCGGAAACCACATACAATTCTGGGTGTGGAGACTCATGCCCACCAGCAATCAACACCACATACCACAGTGCTGGGCGTGGTGGCTCACGCACTTGGTAGGCAGAGACAGGAGGATTGCTGAGTTCGAGGCTTGCCTGGGTTACATAGTGAGCTCAGGGCCAGCCTGAACTACAAAGCAAGACCTTGTCTAAAAAAAAAAAAAATTGTTTTGAGGTAATGAACTGATAACTCTTGGTAAAGCAAAACTAAACCAATGTTGCCACAAGATGGAGGTCAGTCAATGTTAAGGGATGTAGTATCAGTAAGGAACTCTATTCGGCCCAGGACCAGAGACAACTCTGCCCCTAAAACAAGTTACAGACTGGACTTTCACAGAAAAACCAAAATCCAAACCAAACCCTGGAGGTCATCACATATGTATGGTCTCTTTACACTAGTCTATGATATCATCAGGGCTCTTTCATGTTTCTTAGCTCTGACAACAACAACTCTCTCTGAGCAGATTTTATGTTTTTACTTTTTTAATTTTAGTGTTTTTTTTTTTTTTTTTTTTTTTTTTTTTTTTTTTTTTTTTTTTTTTTTTTTTTTTTTTTTTTTTTTTTTTTTTTTTTTTTTTTTTTTTTTGCTTTTTGGAGACAGGGTCTCACTTTGTAGTTCAGGCTGGCCCTGAGCTCACTATGATGCCCAGGCAAGCTGCCGCAAACTCAGCAATCCTCCTGTCTCTGCCTCCTGAGTGCTGGGATTACAGGCGTGAGCCACCACGTCTGGCATTATTTTAGTGATTTTTTATTGGTACATTTTATTGGTACATTATATACACACATCATAATTACACTCCACATTGAGAATTTGTACCAGTATATGACACAACTTAATTCTCATTTTCCCCCCTCCCTGACCCACCCTACCTCCCTCCTGCCCCTATATGCACAAGCATTATTTCCTTTTTTTACCATCGATTTTTCTTTCATTATTTACCCTTAAATCCCATTACCCTTTGAATAATATCAATCATGCATTCTAGAACACATTTAAAACTTCAGTTTCTCATACCAGAGAAAATGTACAATCTTGACACATCTGTGGCTTCTGTAAGTCCCTTCCTAAGTAGCACAATCCAGGTCTCCATTCTGTCTTTGCTACACTGGGTCTAGCCTTAGCAAGAATTCTGAGAGTCAGTTTAGAGATGATCCCTTGAGATCTGATTAGGTTTTTTTTATCTCATCTTAGATGTCTCAATTTTTGACCTGTCTCTAGCAAGAACCCCTGTACTATTTGTCTCCTTTTTAGTATCATTTTATCCATGGACTCCTCATCCTATTCCTTGTCTGTAAATACAACCTGTCTTATATTTGGGGTTAAGCCCCAGCCATTACTAGTGTTAAATTTTTTTCTTGAAAAACTCCTGTTATCCATCTTCAAGGTCTGCTCAATTTCGCTGAAGTTTCAACTGCTACAATTTGTATTTTAGGAAGGATTCAGAAGAAAAGGGAGAGGTAAGAAAATGTGTGTCCTCCATTGAACTAGTGCCCTTTAAAGGGTGTAGCAGGAACCTCACCAATGGCATTTGCCTGTATTTCCATGACCAGTGCTGGTGGAAAGGAAAGCTAGGAAATGCAGCGTTCTTGGTTGTATCTATTCCATTTCATGATTGGGGTGCACTTAATGAGAAAGAAGTAATGAAAGCTGGAGAGGGGTCAAGTATTCTCAGACACAGGGAGAAAAAGCTAAACACAACATTTACCGCTGTCATTGATCTGTACTCAGACAAACCCATGGACTTTGTATATATCATACAAATCAAAATCTTCCAAATTTATAGTTTAAACGTGAAAAAAGTTCTATACTTATGAAAGTATTTAACTTTTAAAAAATAGTAGTCCATCATCTTAAAGTGAAACTATATACTATAAAAGATGGTCTGCTGACACTGGTTTATTAAGTCATTAAGTGCTTTATATTTTATTTTGGTGACCTAATATTTTAAAAGATGGGAAAGTTCTGATTCTATATTACAGTGTAAGTTCTGGATTCTGACTTATTACCAACAGCTTTGTAACCTGGGTAAATTACTTAACCTCAGAGATACAGGCCCCTCATGTGGACAATGGGGAAATAACATGACCTTCATTGAGTGTTCTTCAGCTTACACACGGAGTCTATATCAGCATGGTCTGCATATAAGAAATGGTACACAGGGGAAACTAATTAGGGAAATCAGAGCACTTTGTGTTCCACATTCTCTATAAAGCAGCCAGATTCTATTGTTCAAACATTAGTAACCCTCTTTTTGGTAGCACAATAACATTTTCAATAGTATGTATAAGAAGTCATTTGTGTGTCTTTTGACAACAAAATAACCTATCCTTTCTCTTTGACTCTGTTACAAATAACAGTGTTTGAAGGAGAATAATAGCATATGGATTAGGATAACATGTACTTCTGTGTTTGGAAATTGTCAACAACAACATAAAAAAGCACACAGCAATTATTTATTTTCCACATGTGACACGCTCATTGTTGATGGATATACAGATTTAGACATGTAGCCTCATATTACAATGTCTGTATTCTCAATCATAATGTCTATAATAGCCTGAAGTGTAAGTAATCCCTCTGAGTAAGGATTGGCACATGAGTGTGATGCTAAAACATGTTTTATAATTGATCCAGTAATAATTTTATCATTATTAATCATTTATGATTAATTAATTTATCATTAATTGAACTAGTGAATTATTTAATAATTATTCTTGTAGCTATTTCATGATAGTATGAAAATATTAACATTGCTACACTTAATTACCTAAAACAAACAAAACCAGGTACTTTGCATTCATGATCTTGTTTAATTCTTGCAAAAATTAAAGAAGTTATCATTCTCCCACATCCTTGAGATAATGATGACCCAGAAACACATTGAAGAGAACTTCTTTGCCCAGTACTCACAGCTGGTAACCAGCAGAATTGTGGCTTGAAACCAGGTTGACCTGACAGTAAAATCCATGAGCAGCATCATAGGGTGTCATGTCTGAGTTCATCGAGGCCTTCTCTTGCGCTCGGCACCTTGACTCCACCTTTGCATGTGCCCTCTCCTCCAAACCCATTGATCATGGCTTTGACTTTATTCTTCTTACTTGTGAATAAGTAAAGAGTATAAATTCTAAGTGAATAAGGTCTTCCCCCATTATGGTTTGTGTTAAGATGTTTCCCCCAAAGCTTCATGTAGATGAGCAGGACTTTCTTTTTCTGAGGTAGTTGAATCTGGAATGTATGAAGCTGGGGTCAATGGCATGCGATTCCCAGATCATACATGTGAGTGATTATGGTACCACCCTCATCCCAGTAGTCAGAATAAAATGAAAGAGGAAGAAAGATGCTGTTGAAGTTTTATCTTGTTATCTTTGTTATCTTGTTATCTTGTGCACACCTATTTGCCATCCCTGCCTTGGAGACAGCTCATTATGGACCAAAACCTCTACAAAATGATCCACTTCAATTTTAGCTTAGTGCATGGTGAAAGATATAGAAGTAGTTCTAATCTTAGGCAGGTTGAAACTCAGTTTTCCAGCGCTATTCATTAAAGAGCCTGTCTTTTCTCCAGTGAGGGTGTTTGGCTCCTTATGAGATACCTTATTTTTATTACTATTTGTGTTCTAGAAATCTGCCTTTAACATTATATTAGTGAATCCTGAACCATTGCTCCTATGGGAAAATGCAGTTGTCCCTCAGTTTCCACAGTCCCTTTGTTCCAGGACTCCATCCTTCAGCAAAACCCAAAGATGTTCAAGTCCTTTCTATAAAATGGCATAATTAAAACTAAAAAAAATGGCATAATTGCAAATAACTTGTGCAATCCTCTGTATACTTTAAATCATTTTGAGATTATTTATAATACTTATATAGTGAGAATAGATGTGACTCCTAACCTATTAGACATCAGATACACCAAGCTTGTACTCCCCAAAAATCACTCAATTAGAAAAATGAATTCTAAGGATTAGTAGAGGTTATGAGTAGGCAAAATTTGTTGAGAGAGAGAGCTCTTGAGACATAGTAGGGAACCCAAAAGTAGGTTGCCAATGAGCCCACTTTTCAAAAGAAATTTTATAAAGCAAAGTCATGAGGTGGTTATAAAATCACAAAGCAGATACACCATGGATCAAAACTATGATAAACCAGTAAGATTTCAAGTATATTTGCTCAGAAAATATTGGTCCAGTAGGGAAGCAGATCATGTAGCAAGTGTATATAAAAGGCGGCCGGTAACATCTACCTAAGTTAGCATGTATAATAATACCTGACATAATATAAGTGCTCTGAAAATAATTGATACACTGCATTGCTCAGAAAGTAATGACAATATTGCATTCATAATGACAGTATTCCATTCATAATGGTATGTTCCATTCAGGTAGAATTTTTTTGCAAATATTTTCAATCAGTGTTTGGTGGAGTCCGCGCACATGGAACCCTTTGATACAAATGGCTGATTATATAAAACTAGGTTCCTGTTCTACTCACATTTTTCAACCAATACATATGTAGCTTTGTTTTATATGTGTTTCTATTCAAAAATGCCTGTTCAATATATTGTTGATTCATTAACACTGAATTCACATTCAACAGCACCGCAACTCAGGCCTGAATGACGTTCATCTAACACATATCCTTGTTTCCACAAGCAGGTCACAGCTGTCCTTTACTTAAGATTGCTCAACAACATCGGTGCTATGCTTTGGGAAAATTTTACATGTAACATTACCAACAAAAAATATGAAAATGTGGGAAATGTGGCAGTGAGCATGTGACTTATTTCTCATGTTAAGGCTTTCCCTTGGCTGCAGGTCAGGCAGGAGCTATAAAATGGCCAACCAGGAGAAGGGAAGGTCAGAGATCAGCTCTCAGTTGGAGCAGATCCACAGTGGACAGAGAATGCCAAGGAATCAGGAGCTGATATTTGTTTTAGAAGAAACTTCATGTTGATCATATTTTTCTATAGGTAAAAGAGGTAAATGAACCTAAGAAAACTATTCAAGGTACAGTATTTAGACAAAGAGAAATACACTGACTTCATCCATTCACCCAATTAATTAATTGCACACACATTTATTTGTGATGACAGGAATGCTTCCAGGTACTGGTGACAAGCTGGGGTTGGACACAAAACAAAGTCTCTCCTTTTGGAGAAACATTCAGCATTCAAAGATGCAATAAAAAAAACCCATAAGATCGAATTGTGAAGAGCTATAAGGAAAACAACTGCAAGGAAGGGGCTTTTAGAATGACTGGTCAGGCAGCAGCTGTCTGAAGAAGTTGTGATTGAGAATTGTACTCCTGTTCATTTCAGATGCTCATGTTTGAACTGGGTCTTTAAGTTGTGTGTGTGTGTGTGTGTGTGTGAGAGAGAGAGAGAGAGAGAGAGAGAGACAGAGACTGTTTTAAAACTATTTATGTATTCTACTAGTAGTCCTTTGAGAATCAGCTGGTAAAAATTTTTTCCTGTATAGTTGGTTGTCTTTTTGCTCTGCCAGTCATTTCTTTTGCTGTGCAGAGGCTTTTTAATAGGATGAGATTCTGTTTGTTGATTCCTTCTGCTAGTTCTCATGCTGCAGAGGTTTTGTTCACAAAGTCTTTCCATAAAGCCAGTATCTCCAACAGTTCTTCCTAACCTGTTTTGGAGCAGGTTTAGTGTTTCTGTTTTAATATTTAGGTTTCTAATCCACTTTGATTTTAGTTTAGTGCATGGGGAAAGAGATAGGTCTAGCTTTAATCTTTGACAGGTTAAAGCCCAGTTTTTCCAACACTATTTAAAGATGCTGTCTTTCCTCCATTGAGAATATTTTGTTCCTCTGTCAAAGACGAGGTGGCTTAGTGTTTCTGGAGTTGTTACTGGATCTTCTAACCTAATCCACTGATTCTTGGGGCTGTTACAACTAGAGACTGGATAAAGAAGATGTGGGTTTTTTAAAAAAATAAAATGGAGAATTATTCTGCCATAAAGAATGATTAAATCTGAGTCATTTATACTCAAATGGATATACCTTGAGAACACACTCATAAGTGAAATAAATAGGTCACAGATGTATAAATACCGTATCTTTTCTCTGAGAACCTGAAGATGTAAATGAGTTCCAGAATGTGTGATGGATACTGTGAAATAGAAAATATTCAAAGGGAAAAGGTAGGGGTAAGTAATGAGGGGAAAGAAAAAAATGTGATGGTTAAAAAAAAGGAAACAAAGCTTATGTATATAGGGGGTGGATAGAGATATGGGAAAATAAGAATTAAGTCATATCATATACTGGTACAAATTCTCAATGTTGAACATGATCATGATATGCACATAAAATGTGCCAATAAAGAATACAATTTAAAAAAAGAGAATTATACTCCTTTATGACTGTGGCTTTCTAATGAGGAAAAAATCCTGAGGTGGTGAATGCAGTAAATCAATCAATATGCTCTATTCTCTACTTTACAAATATATAGTATTATATAATTAATTATGAATAATTATACAAAGGATGAAAAAATGCTGGTTTAAAAGACCCAGGTCTCCTCTTGGGCACAGCTTGGCTTCATACTCCTGGACCTCTGTGTTTTTGTCCACTAACACGAGCCTGGGGATGGGGGTAGCTCTGAGTCCAGAAACATTTTTATTCACTTGGAAGTTTTAATTTCAGAGCAGCTGCTAGACAAAAGCCACTGGAATTGTGTGAAGTTAATGACCATTTCTGAAAAGAAAGTGGCTTTCCATGAAAGGTTTCAGCCCCTGGTGCTTCCAGCCACACTAAACAAACAGTCCTCAGCAGTGTCAACTACCTGATTTTCCTCTGGCTCAGCCCCAAGCTCTGATGTTTGTCTTACCAGATTCTGGAAGTTTGCCTAGGTCACAACATTTCAGGAGAGGTCACCCCACTCAAGGCTTTGGCTGCTCCAAAAATGCCTCCTCCTGTCCAAAGAAATCAGTTTGTAGCTGAAGGGTTATGAACCCATAAACTTTCTGCTTCTTACTGGGTAGAGACAACCCTCTCTATCTCCTTTATCTCCTTTTCAAAGAGGTAAAAACTGGAGATGCAAGAAGTGTGATAGAAAACCTGGCTGGAATCTGCCTTGCTTGTCCACACTATTGTGTCTTTTTCTGTCCATGATAGATTTTTCACTAGCTCTCTCTACATTTTTACGCATTTGGCCAGCTGTTTCTGAATTTTTCCAGTCTTTTGCAGAGAAAATTGCAATTAAAACAGAAGCATAATGCCAGGCATGGTGGCTCACGCCTGTAATCCCAGCACTTGGGAGGGTGAGACTGGAGGATTGCTGAGTTTGAGGTTTGCCTGGGCTACATAGTGAACTCAGGGCCAGCCTGAACTACAAAGTGAGAGACTGTCTCAAAATACAAACAAACAAACAAAAACAGAAGCATGATGTCAACAGAAATTTATTCTTTTTTGGTTCTAGGGCACAGAAGCTCCAATCAAGATATCTGCAGAAGGCTGGAGATTTAGCTCAGTGGCTCCAGTGCCTACCTAGCAAGTGCAAGGTCCCTGGTTTGATCCCTGGGAACCACATACAACAATATTGGGCGTGGTAACTCACACCCACCAGCAATCAGTACCACATACCACAATGCCGGGTGTGGTGCCTCATGCCTGTAATCCTAACACTTGGGAGGCAGAAGCAGGAGGATTGCTGAGTTCAAGGCTTGCCTGGGCTACATAGTGAGCTCAGGGCCAGTCTGAACTACAAAGCGAGACCCTGTCTCAAAAAAAAAATTAAATTAAAAAAGATATCTGCAGAGCTGCACTTCCCCTGGGAAATGGAAAAAGGGGTATGCCTTTTCATCTCTCCTGGGTTCTGGTAGTGGCCAACACTCCTTGGTTTCTAACTGCATCATGCCAATCTCAGCCTCCACTGCCTTTCTATTTGACAGCTCATTTAGAAGTGGTTTGTCAATTACACATATTCCTGGTCCTTCTTGCCTTGAACAAAGAATTGAAGGAGACAAGCCCAAAAATGGTAGAAAAAGTTTGTTTGAAAAATTAGGGGTGAAAGTGTAAAGGAGAAGCTGGCTCTTCAGAGTGAATGTGGACCAAACAAGAGAGAAAAAGAACAAAATTAAAAGTACAATCTGGTCTAGAAGACACAGAATGGACTACTGTAAAGAGTCACAATTGTTGACTCCTTGTGGAATCTCATTTCTTTTATGTCTACATCTCATAGGAGAAGTGTTACTTACAAGGTCCTAGGAATTATTTGACACTATCCTGGGATCTTGTAACTACCTGGTCCTGTTTATTTTTCAGCCAGCTTTATGACACCTCATCTTTTATCTCATTTCCCCTTGTGAGACATAAGTCCCCATAATTCTTTATGAGGTGCAGGAGTGGAGGTCTCTGTCTTTTAGTTTCTTCAAGCAGGTAGAAGATATAGCCCCCATTAAGGATGCTGTATTCTCTAACTACCATGGAATTCTGTTGCTCACTGCTTGGGCTGAAGAAAGAAAACCCATCAGAAGATAATAAGAAAACAGATAGTGACCACTGAGCTTCCTGTTTTATGGTAGAAAGAAATTTTACTTTTAGTCTGAATGTGAGGAGCAGGTCAGATTTCCATGCATTCTGTAGGAAGAATGTGTATTAGAGAAGCATGTAGAGACACAGCTATAGAAAGATCTCACTTACTTATCTGGAACAGCACTGGAGTTTTGTTTTCTGAAGAGAAATCTCAAATATCCAGAGGCTCCCAGGAGTAGCTTTTTCCTTTTGGGTGACCTTTTTTTTTTTTTTAGACAATTCAGGTGGGACTAGTTTTAATCCAGAAAGATGAACCCAGCTATCTGTCTCTGACACCTTGACTGCTATAGGTGTGTCAGTGATCACTGAAAAATGGCCCTTGCCTTTTGGCTTTACCTGGTCAGCAGGTGTGTTCTCTTCCCAAGTTTTTATAATCACTTGGTCTCCATGGCAGACACAAGGGCATCTATGTGGGCCAAGAACTGTCAGGCCTGGTTCCATACATTTGGATAGTTTATTGTACTTGGCTCAGGTTGAAGAGATGCTGCAATAGTTTCATAAGCTCTGAGTCTATTATATAAGAGGACAGAAATGGCTTTCTGTGTAATATCTTAATTCAGCTCAAACTTAGCCCAGTTTTTTGGGGATGTTACAGTCCCTCATGAATATTATTGGTAGCAATGAAAACCAAGACTCAGACATTTCTTACAAAGTTTTGTCAGAGTCCACTTTAGGATCTGGTGGCTTTGTCTAGCTTTCTTTCTTGAGGCCTCCAAGTAGAATGGAGGTGGTACTTTATTTCTAAAGTCTTTGCTATTCTCTGAATTATTTGTGAGGTAAAATAAGATTCATTGTCACTCGAGAGAGACTGGGATAGTCTAAGTCTGGGCATGATTTCTTCAAGAAGCACCTTTACTACCTCAGGAGACTTTTCTGAATGGACAGGAAAGGCTTAAATCCAGCCTGTGAAGGTGTTGATTAGGACCAACATCTGTTTAAATCTTTCACATGGTGGCATATGGGTAAAGTCTAATTGTCACTCCTCTTCAAGGTTTGTCTCTTTCCTCTGTGTAGGAGGTGTTTTGAGCTTGCTCTTGTTGTAGGTATGGAGGGGATAAGCTTTGTAGACCTGTTGGGCTGTTACTGCTATTCCCAATCCATTGAAAACTCAAATATCCATTTCATATGTAGGATTTTATACCTAGACACCAAAATGATTTTTCAGTAGTTGAGAATAAAGCTAGAGTCTTAAGGGCTCTAGAGCTGCCCTTTCCTATCAGCCTTCTGATTTCCAAAGAAGACTTTAGACATGTCTCTTTGGTGTTCTTTACTTTGCATGACCATGACCTGCTTAGGAATACAAACTACCTTTAGGAGTTTTAGAATTTCTTACATGTGCATAACAGGATTGTTTCTTAGTCACTAAGCCTCTTTTCTTCTAGACAGTTGTATGGGTGTGTAACACCAGAAAGCCATATCTGGAGTCTGTATAGATGTTTAACCTTCTGCCTTTCCTTAATAGAAATTCCCAAATAGAGGTATTCACCCTGCCTTTTTAGCAGATGTTCCTGGAGGAAGACTGCCTGGAAAGCAGAGTCCTGAGTTTGATCCCTGGTATGGAAAAAAAAAATGAATAGAAAACTTTTAGGCAGGGAAGAAATAAAGAATCTCTGATTATCTGATTAGGGGACATCTTGACCCCAACTACAGTTACAAATACAGAGGAGGGATTTTTTTAGAGGAGGAAACCAAAGTACAATGAAGTAATTAAACTGGCTTACCCAGGACATTCAGGGTTGCCCTAGGTCCCTTGGAGAAGATGGTGATATCTGCAGACAGGGACATTGTAGGCTCCTCTGGGTTTTTAATAAATAAGGGTTTTGGCTGGGCTACCCTATCTGTGACACTGAGGTGACACTCAAGGTGAAGACCAGAGCTCTTCTAATGAGAAAAATAGCCATCCCCCATGATAGCGAGGACCCAACTCTGATGATGAGAACGGCTGAGTTTACATCGGTGAAATCAGCCCCTTGGTGAGTTTCTCCAGGAAAACTAGGAAGATGCAATATTCTCCTCCTGTTCTCCTTTTATGCCATGTGTCAACAATCATCAGGTGGGTCTTTCATGCCCAGAACTGTCAGAGTACCACTGAAGCAGAAGAGAAAAACTTCTCATACAATGTAGTTACACATTCTATGAGGCACAAAGGATAACAGGAGACCAAGGCTGAGTTGGAGATAAGCAGCTGGCTCCATGCAGCAACACCTGTGGGTCCAGATACTCCTGAAAACCACCAGACTTACTCTACTCCAGAACAAAAGACTTGGACCAAGGACTTAGTTCAGTAGTTCTGGCACCTGCCTTGCAAGTGCAAGGTTGCAAGTTCAATCCCTGGTACCAAAAACAGAACAAAAGACTTCCTCCATTCAACCAAATGGCAAAAAACTCATTGCCAGTTGCTTGAACTTTTCTTGCCTTGGTGGTCTCAACATGCTTCATTATGACCTTACAAGAATTACACTGATGCCAGGCATGGTGGC
Organism: Thryonomys swinderianus; assembly: GCA_004025085.1. Classification (NCBI taxonomy): domain Eukaryota; kingdom Metazoa; phylum Chordata; class Mammalia; order Rodentia; family Thryonomyidae; genus Thryonomys; species Thryonomys swinderianus. The sequence continues at coordinate 7,721 of PVIC010019998.1, read as the reverse complement.
TCACACCTGTAATCTGAGTACTTGGGAGGCAGAGGCAGGAGGATAACTGAGTTTGAGGCTTGCCTAGGCTACATAGTGAGCTCAGGGCCAGACTGAACTACAAAACGAGACCCTGTCTCAAAAAAAAAGAAAAAAAAAGGAACCATGCTGAGTCAGTTTCACTCAACTTGACTATTAATTAATCCACCATAGGCATCTTGCCAAGATAAGTCAAAAACAAGGGTCAGAGTTTGGAACCCATCTGCAAATTTATTAGTCTTTAAATAGATGACTCAGTCATTCTTTATACTGTTGGCCACCTGCAACTAGAGGAAATATCTGTACTTGTGTTTCCTTCCATGCCTGAGACTTCTCTTAAGGGCAGGACAAGTGAGAACCAGAGTAGTAGGAAGCACCACTTCAAGCTTGACTTGCAGGGCTGAAAGCTATCTGTGTATCTTAATGACTTCCTGAGGAAGCTACTAACAACCTGAGGAATGCTGTAATGGGGCACTAGGCTATAATGAAGTCCCTGGTCCCCTGAAGGGGATAGTCCTCCTTTATTGGCCTGAGGATTATAAAGTGGAGGTCACAGAGATCTCCTAGTGTAATTATTCTTCCTAAATATACCAGTGAAACTGAAATCCCAGTAAGAGACAAGGAAGGGAGGCATGCCTTAGAAGAGGGTCTTAAAGGGTCTTCTAAGATACTTTTTACTCCCATCAGGGCCTTCACTAAGTAACATGGTTTTGCAGCACTTTTTAATAGAGTCACTATAGCCTAAATATAAGGCATTTCACTTCACCTTTCATGTTCCACACAGAAACACTCTAATTAGAAAATAGTCTCATAATTTAAAGTACCATCCCATATCGATATTTTGCCACCTCATGGTTTATATTAAACCCAGACTGTATTGCTATGTAAATAAGCTATTCTTTGTTTTAAAATGTCAGGATCAAACCTGTCTCATTCATCAAAAATATAGCCCAGGCAGAGGACTGAGGCCTGCCGACCAACCCGCTCCACCCAATACAATCGGGTACGCCAGGGCGCCATTCTGTTCCCGGCACAGAGGACTGAGGCTTGCTGACCAGCCCTGCTCCATCCTGAAGACTTGGGTACCCTCGGGCACCATTCCCACAATGGAGGATTGAGGCCTGCCAGCAGGCCCCAACCCCACCCCGGAGCTGCATTGTGAGGACCCAGGTCTGAGAGGAGCCAGAGCCATTTCCTGTGTCCCTCCACACTGGGGCGGCACAGAGAGACCAGGCAAAATAAAATAAAAAAGGGGGAATCTAGCTTCAATTTTGCCATCTACTCCTAGACCCCTCTATTCACCTCTTGTCCCCACATCCTCTCCTATCTTCCTGTCAGAAGCAATACCCAGAAGGAAAAGACTCTTAGGTTGCCCTATTTCTTTTCCTGTACTATTATAAGAAGGTGTGCAAAGTCTCCATTGGTTTTACACCATACAGTTGGTACTGTTTTTTGTGGTTTTTTTTGAGACAGGGTCTCGCTTTGTAGTTCAGGCTGGCTCTGAGCTCACTATGTAGCCCAGGGAAGCCTCATACTCAGCAATTTTTTGCTGTCTCTGCCTCCCGAGTGCTGGGATTACAGGCCTGAGCCACCACGCCTGGCCAGTTGGTACTGTTTTATATGCATCATTTTATCCTCTGTTACTCACTGACATATGTGAGATACTCGAGTCTAGGTGATCTTCATAAATATGCTAACCCTATTTCACTCTCCTCCTGTCTCCCTACCTCCCTGATCACCCAGTGACCTTTTATCCCCAAAGGTGTCTGGGGACACATTTACGATCTACATGTTGTATACACATTGCTGATTAATTCTAAATATTGGCATATGGACATAGAGGTAACTCATGAGCTCAAAGTCTTCAGAATAGAAATTAAGAAAACTTTTCATTTTATTTACTGTGTGTAATACTGATATTGGCACTGAATATATTATGGTAACAAACATGATGTGATTATTCTGCTCCAATTCCTCCCATGATGTGTCAGAACTGAGAACTCTCAAGGGTCATTACACATTCAAGGAGGACACCTCAGAAAGGTACAACATCCAAAGGGCCCCAGATAATAGAAAGAAAGAGACCTGCAACAACCATTGCCCTGTCTTCAGGCAAAGAATCAAACGAATAGCATGAGTAACAACAAAAGGCTAAAAATGAGAAAACACACAAAAAATCAGACACTCGTGCTCGTTTTGGCAGCACATATACAAAAAATCAAACACAAAGATGACCACCACAGGGAAATTCAGAGAAAAGGGGAATAGGGCAAACTGAAACTCAAACACCAGGACTCTTGGAGATGGTAACTAAAGCAGATGTAATAAAATGGAAATCAGAACTCATCTCTGTGATCAAAACAGAGATACTGTCCACAGTGAAAGACATCATTAAAGAAGAGATCAGAAAGATGATAGAATCCAAGATAGCAGAAGCAATGGAACCTTCTAAACAGCTTCAAACAGAGCTCCAGGGAGTGATGAAGGAGAAAGAAAGCTTGCGAAGTAGGATGAATGAAGCAGAGGACCAAATCTCAGACCTAGAGGACAGCATAGCAGCCGAGAAGGAAAAATATAATCTATGGAAAAGGGGAAGGGACCATGAGAAATCAATCCAACAGCTTCTAGATGATGCAAAGAAAAATAATATAAGACTGATTGGAGTCACTGAGGAAGCAGGAGACAGTGTAAAAAGATATAAAAAAGCTATTGTCAGAGATAACAACAGAAAATTTCACAGGAAAAGAAAGAGATACAGATAAATGAGGCCTATAGGACTCCAAATCGCCATGACATAAAAATATCTACACCTAAATATATCATTATCAAGGTTCCAGATGCACAACAAAAGAATGAAATACTGAAAGCAGTGAGAGAAAGGAGGAAAATCACCTACAAAGAGAAGCCCATTAGGATCACAGCAGACTTTTCAACACAAACACTCAATGCAAGGAGAGCGTGGAGAGAAGTATTTCAAGCATTGCAGGAAAACAACCTCCAACTTAGACTGTTGTATCCTGCAAAACCATCTTTCAGAATAGACGGGGAAATAAGATACTTCCATGATAAAGAACACCTGAAAAAACTTCACAAATATGAAACCTGCACTCCAAAACATTCTAAAGAACAACTTGGAAAAAACACAGAAATTTCCATATCCATGAGACCCAGGAGAGTGAATTCATTGGGGCAAACAAGAAACTAAATAGAAAAGGGAAAAGCAAAGAAGAAAAAAGCCAAGAACAGGGAAACATGGCAGCTCTGAATATGTCCATATCAGTCATAACCATTAATGTCAATGGACTCAATGGGCCAATTAAAAGGCACAAACTAGCAGATTGGATCAAGAAGCAAGATCCTACAATCTGCTGCATACAGGAAACACACCTAATTCAGAAGGAAACCCATAGACTGAAAATAAAAGGTTGGAAAACAATCGTCCATGCCACAGGCAACTGCAAAAAAGCAGGAGTGGCTAACTTGTTTGCAGATAAGATAGATTTCAAACCCGAACTGATTAAAAGAGATAAAGAAGTTCACTATATTCTCGTACAGGGAACTATCCAAGAGAAATAACAATCATAAATATTTATGCACCAAACTTGAATGCACCCAACTATGTAAAACAAACATTAGTGGACATGAAAAGCCAGTTAACCATGAATGCAATGGTAGTGGGGGACTTTAATACTCCACTGTCACAAATTGACAGATCAACTGGACAAAGAATCAATAAAGAAATACTTGAGCTAAATCAAACTTTTGAACAAATGGACTTATTATATGCCTCCAGAATTTTTCACCCAACAAAGTGAGAATATACCTTCTTCTCAGCTGCTCATGGATTATTCTCCAAAATAGATTACATTCTATTCCATAGAACAGGCTTAAGTAAATATAAAAGGATCAAAGTTAGCCCCTCCATACTATCAGACCATATAGTACATTGAAACTGGAGATGAATAGCAAAAGAAATTCCAAGATCCTCACAAACATGGAAATTGAACAACACTCTGTTGACCAACCATTTGATTACAAAATAAATGAAAGAAGAAATTAAACAGTTTCTACAACTAAATGACAAACCTAGCACAACATACAGGAATTTATGGGACACAATGAAAGCAGTTCTGCAATAGAAATTCATAGCAGTGAATGCCTACACTCAGAAAATAGAGCAAACTGAAATAAACAATCTAATGATAAACCTCAGGCAATTAGAAAAAGAGGAGCAAAACAAACTCAAAGCACATACTAGAGAGGAAATTATAAGGATCAGAGCAGAAATTAATGCAATGGAGACAATGAGAACAATACAAAGAATCAATGCATCAAAGAGTTGCTTCTTTGAAAGGATAAATAAGATCGACAGACCCTTAGCCAACCTTATCAATCAAAGGAAGGAAAAGGCTCAAATCCATGCTATAAGGAATGAAAATGGAGAAATCAGCACAGATCCAGAAGAACTCCAAAGGATAATAAACATGTACTTTGAAAATCTGTACTCCAAGAAGATGGAAAATCTAGAAGAAATGGATAGATTCCTAGACACTTGTGAACTTCCAAAGCTGAACAAAGAGGATATAAAAATGTTAAACAACCTGATATCAATCTGAGAAATTGAAAACATAATAAAAAACCTACCAACAAAGAAAAGCCCTGGTCCTGATGGCTTCACTGCTGAATTCTACAAAACTTTTAAAGAAGAGTTAATACCAGTACTTCTCAATCTTTTTAATTAAATTGAAAAGGAAGCATTACTCCCCAAATCATTCCTTGAAGCAACCATCGCCTTGATTCCAAAGGCAGGGAAAGATCCCACCAAAAAAGAAAACTACAGGCCAATCTCTCTAATGAACATTGACGCAAAAATCCCCAATAAGATACTGGCAAACAGAATACAGAGAATTATCAAGAAAATCATACACCCTGATCAAGTCAGATTTATCCCAGGGATGCAAGTCTGGTTCAACATATGTAAATCAATCAATGTAATACACTATATTAACAGACTCAAGGACAAAAACTATATGATTATCTCCATAGATGTAGAAAAAGCATTTGACAACAAGCAACACTCATTTATGATCAAAATCCTCCAGAGAATTAGAATTGATGGACTTTATCTCAATTTAATACAAGCTATTAATGAGAAACCAACAGCCAGCATCATACTTAATGGGCAAAAACTGAAACCTTTTACACTAAGATCAGGAACAAGACAAGGATGCCCACCATCACCACTCTTGTTCAATATAGTGCTGGAAATATTAGCCATAGCAATCAGGCAGGACAAAGATATAAAAGGAATAAAGATGGGAAAGGAAGAAGTTAAACTGTCATTATTTGCTGATGATACGATACTCTATCTAGAGGATCCTAAAAACTCAACCAAAAGACTGCTAGACTTAATTAACAAATGTAGTAATGTTGCTGGATACAGGGTTAATGCTTAAAAATCAACAGCCTTTGTCTACACAAACAACAGACTTACTGAAAGAGAAATGAGGGAGTCAATCCCTTTCACAGTAGCACCCAGAAAAATGAAATATCTAGGAATCTACCTAACAAAGGAAGTGAAAGACCTCTACTCTGAAAACTATAGGACTCTGAAAAATGAGATAGAAAAGAAGATCAGAAAGTGGAAAGACATCCCTTGTTCCTGGATAGGGAGAACCAACATCATCAAAATGGCTATACTTCCACAACTACTATACAGATTCAATGTAATTCCAATTGAAATTCCTATGCTATACTTCACAGAGGTAGAGAAAATAATACAAAAATTCATCTGGAAACACAAGAAACCTAGAATAGCAAAAGCAATTCTAAGCAACCACGACATGGCAGGGGGTATTACAATCCCCAATTTAAAACTCTAGTATAAAGCCACTGTGATAAAAACTGCATGGTACTGGTAAAGTAACAGACCTGAGGACCAGTGGAATAGATTAGAAGACCCAGAAACAACTCCGGATATACTAAGCCACCTTATCTTTGACAAAGGAGGCAAACATCCCCAATGGAGGAAAGACAGCCTCTTTAACAAATGGTGCTGGAAAAACTGGCCTTTAACCTGCCAAAAGCTAAAGCTAGATATATCTCTTTCACCATGCACAAAACTAAATTCACAATGGATATGAGACTTAAACATCAAAACAGAAACAATAAGCTTGCTGGAAAACAGGTTAGGTAAAACTCTTGGAGACATTGGCTTAGGCAGAGACTTCATGATAAAACCTCTATAGCACAAGAACTACCAGAAAGAATCAACAAACGGGATCTCATCCTACTGAAAAGCTTCTGCACAGCAAAAGAAGTCACTGGCACTGCTAAAAGACAACCAATAACATGGGGAAAAAATCTTTACTAGCTGTTTATCAGACAAAGGGCTATTATCTAAAATATATAAAGAACTCAAACAGATCAGCCTCCCCAAGTTTAAAGACCCAATTCAAAAATGGGCATCTGAAATGAACAGACACTTCTCAGAGGCAGAAATCAAAGCAGCCAAGAAGCATATGAAGAAATGTTCAACGTCACTGGTCATTGGAGAGATGCAAATGAAAACAACACTGAGATTTCATCTCACCCCACAAAGAATGGCTGCTATTACAAAATCAACCAACAATAAATGCTGGCGAGGCTGTGGGGAGAAAGGAACCCTTCTCCACTGTTGGTGGGATTGCAGACTTGTGCAACCATTGTGGAGATCTGTGTGGAGATTTCTCAGAAAACTAGGAGTAGGGGTCCCATTTGACCCTGCTTCCCCCTGCTAGGAACATACCCAAAGAATTTTAAAAACCACATTGGAAAGACAGATGTATACCCTTGTTCATAGCAGCTCAGTTCGTGATAGCTCAGTCTTGGAAACAACCCAAATGCCCATCATCTGGAGAGTGGATAAAGAAGATGTGTTCTTTTTTTTAAAAAATAAAACAGAGTATTATTCTGCCATAAAGAATGATGAGATCGATTCATTTATGTGCAAATGGAGACACCTGGAGGATACACTAATATGTGAAATAAATAGATCACAGATAAGCAAATACCAGATCTTCTCTTTGATATGAGCACCTGTAGATGCAAATGAGCTCTAGAAGGTATGACAGTTTTTGTAGAATGGGAAATTTCCATAGGGAATTTGGTCGGGGATTGTAATGAGGGGAAGGAATAAATATGATTCAGAAAGAAAATAAAAGAGCATGTATATAGTGGGTGGGGATGTGTGGGTGGGTAGGGATATGGGTAAAAATGAGAATTAACTTGTGTCATATACTGGTACAGATTCCCAATGTTATATGTGATTCTGAGATGTATATAAATTGTATCAATAAAGAATTCAATTAAAAAAAAGGAATATAGCTCAGGGCCAGATATTTAGCTCAGTTGTACCAGTGCCTGCCTCTCAAGTGCAAAGTCCTGAGTTCAATTCCCGGTAACCACATAGTGACTCACACCCATCAGCAATCAATACCACATACCACAGTGCCAGGGGCGGTGGCTCACGCCTGTATCCAAGCAATCGGTAGGCAGAGACAGGAGGATTGCTGAGTTTGAGGTTTGCCTGGGCTACATAGTGAGCTCAGGGCTAGCCTGAACTCCAAAGCGAGACCCTGTCTCATAAAAAAAAAAAAAAAAAAAAAAAAAAAAAAAAAAAAAAAAAAAAAAAAAAAAAAAAAAAACAAAAAAAAAAACAAAAA
>PVIC010019997.1:0-29787 GCA_004025085.1 Thryonomys swinderianus | reverse complement strand
AGCACATGGCACAGATGCTGAAGTTCATCGTGTGTGTCACAGGGAAGGAGTCAGAATCGTGCTGTCCCTGATTTGGAATTGTGTGGAGACACAGCCATGGGACAATGGAAGGAACCGGTTCTCTTCCCTGTAGCACTGAGGAGCCAGAGTGGCCTCCTGCTTCCACATCGAGACGAAGGCAGTGGTCTGTCCGATTGGGCTTTTTTTGAGACCAAGTCCAGGCTGCCTCAAACCTGTCTTGCCTGGGCTTCCCAAGCGCTGGGCTGCCGGGCATGTGCCGCCACACCTCACTCTGGTCCATCTGCTTCTGAGAACATTGCCAAGGGGTTCCCTTGGCATCCAAGCTAAAAGACAAAACCAAACAGGACCTGTGCTATTTGCTAACTTTTTACTGTTGAGTAGAACCTCGACTTTTTTTTTTTTGGTACTGGGATCAAACTCCATGTCTTGTGCAGGTGACCAGGTGCTGGAGCCACTGAGCTAACCCTCTGGCCTGCTGGATTTTTATTTTAACCTTAGGTTCCCATAATAGTAAATGCATGGTACATTGGGAAATAGAGGGCTCTTTAACCCTTGGACTTACCGTCTCTACATCTTTGCTTCTGTAGACAGGAGAAGAAAAGTTACCTGAAGACAACATGTATTTTGGAGCTGCCAGTGACGACTCAGACATTGTCACCCTTGAGCCTCCTAAGGCAGAAGACACTGGAGGCCGGGACACTGGGACGGCCGAGGGGGAGACGCACGCTGCGGGGGGCTTCGACATGGGCTCCTCCTCCAGCAGCCAGTATACGTTCCGTCGGCCGGAAGCTGGTGAGCGCCGCAGAGGCCGCCTTTCTCCCAGGACCCGTTTTCTGACCCTTGGCCTCGGTTTCTCAGTGCACTGGGTAACACTCGTGAAATGTTTTGTAACTTGACTGCCACATCCAGTGTGTCCCTGGCCTCTGGTGCGGGGCGCAGTGGTGCCTGGCTGTAGCTGGAAGCACCTTCCTGCTGTGCCTGCCGGTTGCCCGCACAGTGCGTGTCCGTGCTCCAGGCAGGTGCCCGCAGTGAGCTGCGCCCCTCCCAAGGACATGGGTTTCTGGAGGACCCCAGACTCTGGTACCCAAGTGCAGTTGGCCTTTTGAAATCTTTTGGAGTGATAGAGTGAGAAATTATAATTAAAAGCAGGAGAATGTTAGCATTTTTACTTGTAATAGTAGATACATGTTTTGTAGAAACAGTTAAGTTCTCATTCAAGTCTTTAAAATCTGTTCATTTATTACTTATTTGACAAATATTTGAGTGCCTATCAATTACGAACAGTTCAAGGAGCAGTTTCCCATAGCTGCTCCTGATCTGTTTTTTTACTGTAGACCGAGTTGTGACAGTGCCCAGTTTGAGTCAGTTTCTTCCCTATAAAATTCTTTCTTCCTTCCTTCTTTTCTTCCTTTCTTCCTTCTGTCCTTCCTTCCTTCCTTCCTTCCTTCCTTCCTTCCTTCCTTCCTTCCTTCCTTCCTTCCATCCTTTTTTCTTTCTCGCTTTGTAGTTCAGGCTGGCCCTGAGCTCACTACGCAGCCCACGCTGGCCTCGAACTCGCAGTCATCCTCCTGCCTCTATCTCCCGAGTGCTGGGATGACAGGCGTGAGCCACGACAGCCGCCTCTTCCTTTTCTTTTGAGTGGAGGGTGCTGGGAATTAAACTCAGGACTTGGTGCAGGCGCTGTGCCACTGAGCTACACCCCCAGCCTGTGAGCCAGTTTCTTAATGGAGTTTGTGTCCTTGTTCAGACAGAATTGTGTCTGATCATCTGAGCTGACTTCCTTGCGGCGGTTCCTGGCTTCTTTAGGGCGTGGGGCGGGGTCTCGCTGCGTCCTACAGGCTGGCCTTGAACCCAGTCGTGCCATCTGTGCCCCGAGTTGCGGCGGGGACCAGTCTGCACCACTGCGGCTAGCTCCCGCCACCCTCTCTTTGTGGACTGGGGATTGGACGCAGGGCCTCCGTCTGAGCTACGCCCCAGCCCTTTCTTACTTTTTAGTTCTGAGACAGGGTCTTGCGAAGTCGCCAGTGCTTGGGCGGAACCTGGCGTGCCGCTGCAGTATGCGGTCTCTGTACAGCCACTCAGGTGTTCCCCTCTTTAATACCTGACTTGTGGCAGACAGAGCAGATGATAAAATTCTGTCCTTCTAGTTGAAGCTAACTGAAAGTCAACTAGAGATTCTTCTTTCCTTTGTGGATGCCAAGGGCGGGACTCAGACCTTGGGCTTGCCAGGCGTCTGTGGTGCCACTGAGCGGCATCTCCAGCCAAACGAGAGATTCTTACTAGGCCACTTCATGGCGGGTTACTTTTGCTTAGTGATTCTGTAGAACTTAAAAATATTTTACTCAGCAACTAAACCCCCCTGATGTTGTCAATGGCTGGGGCAGAGCTGTAGCCTTTGTCAGGCAGCACGCGTAACCCAAGGCCAGCGGGCTGCAGGGCTGGCTCCGGGACCCTGTGGGTAGGAGTGCGTGCGTGTGTGCGCGTGCGCAGACCACCCACGTGCACTCCTATCCCGAGGTGATGTGCTGCGCGGACAGGGCACGCTGTGTTACTTGGGACTTGCAGAAGAGAGACATGTTCTATCCCCTGAGTAAGTGCGGTTTGTTGCTGATTGGGTCTGGGGCCGCCCCAGCGCGGTGCTGCCTCAGTTCACGGACTTAGCTCTCTCCAAGATTCTGGTCGCAAAGCACAGTGTGCAAGAGCTGAAGCGAATTTCTCCATCACGTGAGCGCTGAAGCTCACCACTGAATCTGATTTGGGTCCCATTCAACTTGATTTGCGGCCAGGATTGTGGAGAGAATCGAGTTCACAGTCTGAGCTGCCACCGTGTTGACTCGTGAGGGCTTCGGGTGCAAGAGCCAGCGCTTGCCGCTTTCGCCTTCTGTCTGTCTGCGATGGCGGGGAGCCACGCGGTGGCGCTCCAGTGCGGCTGTGGCTGAGTGCCCAGGGTGACAGACGGGTCTCGAGGGCGGCCACCCGCTGCGCCCAGTGCTCGGGGGCCTGGACACTTTGAGGCTCAGGTTTTTGTCTTGTGTCTGTCTTGTCTTTGCTGGGTTTTGATTTTGGTTTTTGTTTGTTTTTCGGTACTAGATCAGACCTAGGGCCTTTGCACTGAGCTATTTCCCCCGCCCTTTTTTAAACTGAGTTATTCTGAGTCAGCGTCTCACACAGTTGCTCAGGGTGAGTGGGAACCTGGTGCCTCTCTTGCCTCAGCCTCCTGTGGTTCTTGGAGATGTGCGCTGCCGTTCGCAGCTGAGCCCCTCTCTGAATGCAGTCTGGGGATTCGGCAGTGACTGTTGTGTTTTTACCCATCCATGTCCCCTCCAGAGAACTGCTTCAGGGACCGAATGTTAAGAAGTGAGCAGGTGGAGTTGTGAGCGTGCTGGCTTTAGCATGAGGTCTGGAGCGGGTCCATTTCTGATCAGGAGGTCTGGTGCCCCCAGGCTGCAAGTGATCAGTTTGGTGATTTCCTGCTCCTGTTGCTTAGTTCTTGGTTTCACTCTTTCTTCCTCATCTGCACAGGATTCCGGCCTCGGGCTTTTCTCCTGAGCACACTTCTTGCAGCGATGTGCTCGGTAAGCAGGCACTGCCCGCCGCCTTCCAGGGCCAGCACTCCCTGTGGCAAGCTGTACAGAGTGTTTTCAGGTTTCCTGTTTGATCTTATGATGAAGCTTCACATGCCCTTTTTCCTGTTTGTGTACAAAGCAGGGTGGTGGGAGAAGCTGCAGAAGATCCCTGCATGTCTAAAGGCGTGGGACGGCCGGCTGAGATGCCCCACCGTGGGCCGGTACGCCCCGCAAGGTGCTGTGGCGCCGCGGCGGCTCTCGGGCAGGCGGGTGCGAGTGTGCCTGGTCACCGTGGTTCCCGAGTGCTTGGCGCTCGCTGCCTCTGCCCCTGTTTTGAGAGGGGCGGGTGCAGTGCTAGCTGAGCCAGCTGCATGCCTGGTCGCTTGCCTCGGGACCACGGACAGACTGCTTCGAGGTCAGGGGGAGGTGTTTCGACCTTGCAGGGGTGCGCTGGGGGGGGGGCACCTGCTGGAGCCATGGGTGCCTCAGTCAGGGCCGGGCTGGCTTGGAGAATATCCGGTGACGGCGGCCTCTGTTAGGGCGCCTTGAAACTGTTGCAGGGATTCGCTGTGCAGTTGTTTTCCTCTCAGCGTAGTCCGATGCCGTTCTGGCTGCAGTGCTCCCGTCGCAGTGACAAGGCCTTGTGGACCGCGCATCGCTTTGTCGGAGAAGTGCGGCCTCAGCCTCATCTTGGGAAGCTGGTGACCGAGGGGACCCCACGGGGCGTGCGGCCCGGAGGCTCCACGCTGACCTGGCTGCACCGGGCATGGCCGCGCACTGCTGTCCCGCCCTCCGGGCTCCGGCCTTCGCTTTCTTCCTGGCTGCAAGCGTGTTACTGGGTGATCATCTCCTGCTGATGCACAGTCTGTGGAAATCACGCACGGCCAAGGAATTGTGTGTCTGGAGCCGTCCCAGGGTGCTGCCTAGGAGTGACTCTGTGCCGTTTTCTTTCTCCGATTTGTTTTTCTTTGTGCTGTTTTTGAAGAGGGGCTGTGGTCGGCATGACCTTGTCTTGGGTGTGTGCCGCGATGCCCCGGCGTGCCGCCCCGTTTGGAGCCGAGCCTGTGCAGCAGGAGAGGAGGGCGAGGCAGGCTGTCCTGGCCTCCTCCGGTGCTCCACCACGAGCCGGGGCCTTGCGTGTTGAGGGTGGACGTCCTCAGCGTGTACTTTGTGGTGTCTTTGCGGGTTCAACCTGCCCGCTCCTATGAGAGAGCGCAGAGCTGGGCAGCGAGCACTCCCTGCCGTGCCGCCGCCAGCAGTGGGCACTGCCCTGGCTCAGCCCGAGCGTCCTGGGAGCAGCAGGAGGACCAGCGAGTGCAGAAGCTTGAGGCCTTCCCGCTGCCCTTCCAGCTGAACTTGGGGTGTCGTGGCTGCCTTGTGTAAAGAGCATGTGGGATGGCGTTGGTTTTTCTAACTCGTCTAATGGGAAAGCTTTTCTAAAATTCCACTGCCTATGATCAGCATTTTTCTCTTTTAAAATAGTGTTTTCATCTGAGCGTAGTGGTGATGGGTCAAGTAGTGAAGAGGCCAGCGAAGATCCCAGCCCCACCTTCCGCCGGCGCCGCGCTAGGAGGAAGGGCATGTCTGCCTCAGAGTCGGAGGAGCAACTGCCTGCGGGCGAGGACCCCGCGCCCCCACCAGGGCCTCGGAAGCGCCCGCGCAGTGGGGGCCTCAACAAGTGTGTCGTGCTCGCCTTGGTGATCGCCGCCAGCATGGGGTTTGGACATTTCTACGGTGAGTGTGAGCTGAGTGGGAGAGGGGTGGAGCCCCCGGGGCCGGCACTGATGGGCGGGAGTCGAGCCCTGCAGCTGCTCGCACCTGGCCTGTCACGGAGAGCGGAGCTGATGCTTCTTGTCTCGCGATGCTTTGCTCTTGGTGAGGCGGGCGGTGCGAGGGCTGGCTCCGCGCTGTGCACCTCGAATGCTGCCTGCACGAGAGGCTGGCTGGGGGATCGTTCGAATCCCGTTTTAGAAAACAGGAAAAGGAAATACCTCGAAAGTAAAGAAGCTTAAAGATGTGACATGTGGGCCAGGCATGGCGGCCACAGCTGCGGTCTCAGTGGGACGAGGCAGGAGGGTCGCTGTGGGTCTGAGGCCTGCCTGCACTCCACAGTGACACCCCTCAAGAAATACAAGTTGAAAATAAACAGATAAATGTGAAGTGCTTACTGTGAAGCACATCATTGTAATCTAGTACTGCCTGGATCCCAGTCAGAACAGGTCTGTTTGGATTGTCCCAGTCAGAACGCCTGTCACTGCTACTTCGAATTCCATCGCCAGTCTTGTTTCATGGTCTTCGTCTGCGTGCTTACGGCGGGCCTGCCTTCCTGTGCCCAGCCTCCTCTTCCTCATTTCTGCTGCCTGTCAGTGTGATGTTTGTCTCGCTCCGGAGGAGGCGGGGATATCCGTGTGGGAGCCTTCCCTTGCTCTGCAGGGCTTTGGAAGGGGAGCAAACTCTCATTTGAGGTTTTGTTATATAAAGTACTTTTAGTGTTTGGGTTTTCTGGTCTATGTAATCCACACTTCTAAACTTTTGTGGTACTGAGGAACTTTATATTGCTACTTTCCTAGCTGGCCTTTTATATTTTTTAATTTGATTTTTTTTAAGGTTCTTTTCCTTTTCTTTTCTTTTTCTTTTTTTTTTTTCTTTAGTTTTTTGAGACAAGGTCTTGCTTTGTAGTTGAGGCTCTTCTTGAGCTCACTGGGTAGCCCAGGCTGGCCTCAAACTTGTGGCAGTCCTCCTGCCTCTGACTCTCAAGTGCTGGGATTACAGATGTGCGCCACCACAGCTGGCCCTAGCTTTTTTGATTTTGACAAGATCTGCTAAGTTCTTTAGGCAGGGGTCCAACTTCAGATCTTCCTGCTTCGGCCTCCCATGAGCCACACACCTGGTTTATAACTCGCATCTTAACTTTCTACTTTGCTAGTTCCCTCTAACAGTGTGTTCTTCATGCAGAGATTGAAGCATTGCTCACACCTTGTGCTGATTTGTGGGAAGAATATGTAATATAGTCAAAGGCAGACTAATACGGACAGGCTATGGAGTCAGGGTGAGTTTAATGAATACAAGTCCTGCTTGTGTGCAGTCAGGTCAGGAAAATGTGTTCTTTCACGTGGATCAGGCCGTGCACATAGGGCCCCTCTGGGCGAGCTGGGTGGCTGCGTGGGATTGCACATGTGCTGACCGTGTCCGGCCTTGCGTGACCTTTGAATATTCTGTAGGTCAGAGAGAAATCCTTTGAAAAGTGAGAGATTATTTCCTTGTATTTAGCATCTTGTTACTAGTAAAATTTACTTTGTAATTATAACTGGTGAAGCATTTTCCTGAACTTTTTCTGCACGATGAAGAATGTTGATGCTGTCGTGTGCAGAGTAGGTCTGTGCAGTCATGAGATGGTTCCAGGCTAACACAGTGGGCCTGTGCGGCCGCCAGTGCACCTGCATCGTGCCGTACGCCATGCTGCCCAGCGCAGCCCCCAGGTGGCTCCAGGGCGGATGCACTTCCTGTCCCTGCCATGCTGCGCCACTCAGTTTCTGTGCGCAGTGGGCCCTTGCCTTTGCATCGGCACCTTCTCTGGCTCCGCGTGCTCTTCCTCGTGACCCCTCGGCCTGGCCTCCTGTGTGGAGCCATCCGTCCGTTTGTCCGTCTGTCCGTGTGGCAGTGGGTGTCAGTGGCAGGAGCAGCCGCGGGCAGCGCCGAAAGCTGTGGGGAGGTTGGGAACCGTGGTCCTGTCCGCCCCGCAGAGCATCGAACTCCACCCACTGTGGTACAGTTCGCCTGTCAGCCAGGCGCCTGAGCTGAGGTCTGTCGCAGCGACGGCCCCTCTCGGAGGGAGTCGCCCCGGAGGCGCCGGCTGGAACAGGAGCACGCAAACCCGGGGTGGCCGCCGGGGAGGGCCCCTGGCTTGCAGAGCAACAGCTGGCTGTGGGTGGGCGCATACCTGCCGTCTAGTAACTGGGGTGCCGCAGTAGGAAGGAGCGTGCCTCGGCCCTGCGCTGCGCCCTGACGTCACAGAAACAAATCGCAGACAGAAAAAGGACTGCTGACTGCCTGGACATCACAGTGGTAGAGGGCATCTTGGAGTCCGGGCGAGAGACTTGGATTTCCAAGCAGCCGGACAGCAGGAAAGGTGGGGTGAGCACTGGGCAGGAGGTGTACGGGCCGGCGTGGGCGCGGTCGTGGGGTCCGCGTGTCTGGCTATGGCCCTGGAGTTGCCATCAGTGGGGCGGAGCACAGATCGTAGAACGGGCTGCCGTGGGCAGGAGACAGGAATTTGCTTCTGGATGCTGGGGCCTTTTTGAGACAGGGTCTGGCTTTGTAGTTCAGGCTGAACTCACTATGGAGCCCAGGCAAGCCTCGAACTCAGCAATCCTCCTGCCTCTGCCTCCTGAGTGCTGGGATGACAGGCGTGAGCCACCATGCCCACCTATTATCAGAGTTTTTAAACAGTGAGATGTTGATATTTTAAAGATGTAGATTAAGTAGTTAGATAATATGTAGATGAAATATTACATATTTTTAGATGTTGGTAATTAATAGTGTACCTACAATTAAATTTTCATTTTAGGCACAATTCAGAGTGAGAGGCGGCAACAGTTAGTCCTAAAGACTCCTGAGAACAAAGCGGGTGACACAGTGGGGCCTTGGACCTGGGACCCCCAGCAGGGGCTGCCGGATGTGCAGGTGTGTGCTCTTACACTGCGCGGAACACGTCCTAATGGGCGTGACACCGATGGTGCCTGGGTTGCTGAGTGCAGGATTGTATATAGGATGTATGTGAAAATACACAGAACAAAGAAACAGTCACCAGAAACTCCAACTTGATGACTTTGCCTAAGTCTCACATACTGTGCTGTGCATATCACAGCACTACATACACAGCGTGGTTTGTACCGAGGAAGATAGTGACGGTCTGTAGAGATGAACAGAACTGTACTCCCCAAAAAGAGGGGCTGTGAGTTCGAGGGGCAGGTTGTAGTGCAAACCGCACATGTCTTGTGCAGCCTGCAGCGGTGTGCACCATGTGGCCCCTGTTCCAATGACCGTGACACTGAGCAGGAGGGGCGACTTCCTGGCCCCGCACTGAGAGTTGAGCCTAGGTTCTTCTTGCTGAGCCACATCCCCGGCCCCTTCGAGACAGGGCCTAAGTCACAAAACTGCCCAGGCCGGGCTGCGACTGGATCCTCCTGCCTTGGCCTCCTGAGTGCTGGGACTACAGGAGGGTCCCACATGCCTGGCTAGCATTCAGTCATTTGATTTTCAGTATCTAATCTTAAATACTTTTCAAACAGCTGCTACTTTATATAGTTAAAAGTATTTAAATTTGGTATTTGAAATGTATATACACTTCTGTTACTAACGTTATTTGCACAGAGCTAAGCAAAACATTTTCCGGAGTCGGGAGCCCTGCAGCTCCGCCAGCCGCTTCCCCCCTGAGCTCACAGGGCGCAGCAGACGGGACTCTCAGCCCCGTCTCCCTCCTTAGCGCTTCCCAGGCTTGGAGGCACCAGGGGACGGCCGCCGGCTCCCGCTGGTTTTCCCTGGAAGTGGAAGGACTATGGCCTGTTTCCGGCTGTGTCTCCCCGCCCCGCCCCATGTCTCCTCTGCCGTGTGTGTCCGCCTGTCAGGTGCGGGTCCCTGGGCTCTGACAGACAGTCCCACTTCACATCCAGATGGCGTCTCCAAGGGGTCCTGATGAGCTGAAAGGGTTAGTTAGCTGCCTGCCTTTTCTTTAAATTCTTCCCAGACTTAGCTGAATGTAGCTGAATTTTTTGCATGTGAAACTTATTTGTGTCTATTTATTATTGAAATAACACTCTATTTGCATTTATGTATTGAAATAATACTCAAGGGATAGTGCCTATTAAAGTAAAGCTGGTGAAGTTTGTGAGGTGTTAATATCTTAAAGATTTAAACTCAGCTTTTGAATTCTTGACATTTATCTTCTCTTTCAAAATAGCCTTTGAAAGAAAGTCTTGGGAGGTGTCGGCTCCTGTCTGCCGCAGAGAAGATGTCGCTTGAAACTCAGAAACAGAGACTTGCTGCCCACAGTCGCCACCTGAGAGCCTCTCTGGAGAAGGGCGAGCGAGCCAGGGGCGCCCTCCGGGAGGCGGTGCAACAACTGAGGGGCCAGGTGAGGGCGCTGCGGGACGGTGGCCCGGGTGCCGGGCTGGTCCTGCAAAACCAGAAGCTCAGGCAGCGCTTGGAGGGTGCAGAACGGAAAGCGTACAGGTTCCTGAACGAGAGGGAGAGTCTGCTGGCAGAGAGGGACGTGCTGAGGGGTGAGCTGGAGAGACAGCGGGAAGTGGCATCCTCTTTACGGATGGAAATCGTGCAGCTCCGAGCAGGCCAGCAGCAAGCCGAGGCGGGGTCTCCCCACGAGGAGAGGGCGCTCGCAGAGCTGCAGGGGAGACTTGGGGAGCTGGAGCAGAAGCTGACCTTTGAGCGGCAGCGCTCTGACTTGTGGGAAAGGCTGTACATCGAAGCCAAAGGGCAGAACGGAAAAGCAGACTCTGGCAAACAGAAAAGGGGCAGAGGAAACCACAGGGCAAAGAGTAAGTCAAAGGAAACATTTTTTGGAACAGTTAAGGAAACTTTTGATGCTATGAAGAATTCTACCAAGGAGTTTGTGAGGCATCATAAAGAAAAAATTAAGCAGGCCAAAGAAGCTGTGAAGGAAAATCTAAAAAAGTTCTCAGAGTCAGTTAAATCTACTTTCCGACACTTTAAAGATACCACCAAGACTATCTTTGATGCCAAGGGAAATAAAAGATACAGGGCTACGAAAGAAGCAATGGCTGAGAAAAGCCCCCCGGTTTTCCGTGGCCACGCACATCCTTCCTCCGACCAGAACCATCTCGGCCCCCCCGGGCACAGCGATGGCAAGAGGGCACGGGGAGCGCGGCAGACGGGGCCTAGGGGAGCCGCGGAGGATCAGAAGGGCAGAGCTGCTGGCGGCCGGCTGGGACCCTGCGGGCCCTCCGGAGAAGTTGGCCGGCTAGCGCCGGGGCCGCCTAGCCCTTGCAGCACGGTGGTGAACCCCTTCCTGTTGGCTGAATTTAAGCAAGTAATTAGAAACTACTTAATAACAGAACTGCATACTTTCCATCACTGGGAGGAACTGAACTATTTCATTGATCAGTGTATGGCGAATAGTCCCACAAAAGAGAAGATGTTCGCAGACTTTGTTAATGATGTTAAAGATTATCTTACAAGCATGAAGGAGTATCAAGTAGACAGTGGAGTGTTTGAGAAGTTGGATACACAGATATGTAACCACTTTGCTGGCCATTTGCACGCTTTGTACGGACCCAGGTCGGTTTACATAGAACCATTTTGTGTAGTAGTTTCTAGTGCTTGTCTGTCTGGTAGGGCTTTGTAACACAGAGACATGCTTTATTACGCCGAAAGCTTAGGATAAATTGGATGATACAGTTTTAAAATTATAGCTATTTCAAATAGAAAATTCCATACAATATCATTGCTGATTTGAGAAAAATGATTGTTTTATCTTAAAAATCAGTTAAGGGTAATAAGTCTTAGTTTTTGCTGGTTTTGTTTCACTGTCACTTTTACAAAAAGATGAGTGCCTTGTGTGACGTGACCTTTAACCTCTCACACACACACACCTTAGTGGACAGTGCAGATTTTACCTGCAGCGGAAGAGCCCGTAACTAACAGCCCTCCTGCCCCCAGTGTCACTCCTGCATCGCGTGCATTGTGCTCTGTGCCAGGCTGCATCGTTAAGGCCGGTGCCATGTAACAGGCAGCTAAGCACGCCGGAATCGCACGTGCGCCTGTGAGTCACTTCGTCTATTAGTTATCAGCTTTCTATTCTGTAATATTCAGCCTAATATTCAAGTGTTAGCTTCACTTTTTACCTTTGAGATACATCTATTTACGAATAAAGACAGTGTGTCCATAAAATAATGAGACTGGGTCTGTGTCTGTGGTGCCCTGGAGGGCAGAGTGGCGCTGGGGACGAGGGTCCCGCGCTGAGGCCGAGAGAGGCAGGTGTGGCGGCCACGGGCCGTCTGGGGAGAGGCGGAGACGTGGAGAGGCTTGACTCTGTGGTGTCTAAGCTTCTGACACAGTGAGGTGAGCTCCTGCGCAGGGCGGCACTTCACTCAGCGCTCGGGTAGACTGGGAAGGTGAGATCAGAAAGAGCCTCCCTGGATCCTGACGTTTTGTTTCGCAGGACATGGGCTAGAGAAGCCTAGTGGGGCAGGGTCAACACTGCCGATCAGAGCGGCGGCCGCGGCCGGGAAGCAGGGCCGGGCAGAGTGTGAACCAGGAGGTCAGTAACAGGCATGAGCTGGTGCTGTGTGAGCCGGGACAGCGGAGCGCAAGGGAACACATTTCATACAGTAGTAGAACACTGCTCGTGCGGCAGAAGTGTTTCCGGTGTGGCTCCCTGCTGCATGGCACCATCCAGAGGTCCTAGCGACGGAACTGAAAGTGGCGTGTGGGGGCACCGGAGGGCGCAGGACGGCGTGGGCAGGAGTGCAGTGGCTGGGCAAGGCCTTGACCGTAGAGATGCCCACACGGCCCTGAGGGCTGGCGACCGAGTGCTCAGCCGGAACAGTGGCTTCTGGGCCGCGGTAGGCAGTGTAGGAGCTGGAGCGCGGTGGGAGGAGGCGGGGCCTGCCCAGGTGAAGCCAGTGGAGGGGTTTTTATGGAATGGAAGGAAAATAATGGAAACATCTCATTATTTTACTGTCACATTTCTATTTTTCTTGAATATTTTATCTCCCTTTGCCAGTAGTTTTATTTGTTCTTTGCCTTTTATTTTGGTTTGAGGCAAGGTTTTTGCTCGACAGCTGAGGCTGCCCTTGGCCCGAGGATTTGCCTCACCGTCCCAGGCCGCTCCACTGTGCCTGGCCCGTGCTGTGTGGACGCTGCAGCCCACACCGGCTCCATGACTCAGCAGCCCTCCAGCTCCCCGGTGTAGGTGTGTGCGGCCAGGCCCAGCTTTTTTTTCGCCCTTTTTTGGGTGCAGGTAATTAGGACTGTGCTTCATATTAACATCTTTGACAGTGCTGAGGTAGTAGATTAATAGAGATAAGCATTAAAGTTGTTTTAACTTACATAAGCTGAACTCTAACATAGATGAAAACTGTGTTTACTGCTTTCAGTCGGCCTGATAAAAAGCAACGTGTGGTATATATTGAAAACTCCAGGCATCGAAAACAAGAGCAGAAGCACCTTCATCCGCAGCCTTATAAAGGGGAAGGTAAACGCCATAAATGTGGTCGCACTAGTGGAAGACATATGGCAGAGCTGGAAATAGAATTGGGGCAGTGACCTCTCGGTCCGAAATGCTGATCAGGATCGCGCTGAGTTAGAACGCTCAGACACTCCCATGCTATCTACTGTTCAGTGTTGGCACTAGGCCGGGATTCCTGAGAGGACGCTGTCAGTTTTCACCTTCCTGTTTCAAGAGCGGTTTGTAGCTTCACAGTAGTACAGCACCAGTCAATCAGAGTTTATTAACCTGTCTTTAATAAGCCTGTAGTTTAGCTTGGTTGGAAAAATTGTTTTCTGGCACTGGAAAGTATAGTAGCTTTATTACAGAAGCCAGGTGCGCGGATTTTGTGCATGGAATGTCTCGTCTGCGCTGTGCTTGCCCATGTGATCATGCTGCTGTTTGCCAGCCTGGCAGCAGGCAGCGCTGCAGGTCGTGTGCTGTGTGGGCTTCGCCTCTAACCTTGTAATCTTCCACTTCTGTCTCTTGGTGGGTCTGAGAGCTTGCTGCCTTGTCCTCTTGTGAAACCCCTTGCACATCTGATTCTGGAAACAATAAAACGACACCCTGAGGAAGATCAGAGGTCTTTATTGGGGCCTGGACGTGTCAGTGTGTGTCCTTCTGTAGCCCCTGGGGTGGCGCCTGGGAACGCAGTGATCGCAGCCGGATGGGGCCGTGCGGTGCTGCCCCAGGACCTGAGTGCCGGGTCATTACGTCCTGGGCCGCCGGCCGACTGGCCGGCTTCCGCTCATAGACGTAAATGTGGCTTCCGACTCGGCCCTCGGGAAAGTGAGTGTGGAAGAAAACCGCAGTTCTCTCGTAATTGCCCGAGTTTAGGAAAGCGCGGATTTCCTGCAGGTAAAACAGTGAGTGAGTGAGGAAAGGCTGCACGCTGCGGACAGCCGCCTACGCGACAGGCCCTCTGTAGCCCCGTGTGTGCGGGGCGGGTGCACCATGGCCCGGTGCCCATCGGGCCAGGAGCCCCTGGGCAGTGGAGGACTGAACCCAGGGCTCCCTTCTGTCACTCGAGACGAGGTCTCAGGCGGGCCTGAGCCCACCCAGCTGCCGCGGCCCCCCTGGGCCTGTGGCCGCAGGCGCGCGCCGCGGGGACTCGTTTCGACGGGAGGGGACTGCCGCAGAGAGCGGGCGACGACAGGGCCGGGTAGTGCTGCCTGCTCAGCTGCTCGCCAGGCCTGAGGTCACGTGGCACCGAGCAGGCCTCTGCGCATCAGCTCACCTCCTCCAGGACGCTGAAGAGCACGAGGCGGGCGGGCAGGGAGGCGGCATCGGGAAACTCCCTCCGCAGCCAGCCTGCAGGGCTCATGTAGAAGGCGTCCGCCTCATCGAGATACCCTCTCTGCCCCGTCAGGTCTGGGGGGCACTGCAGGAACCGCAGTGGGAGTGGGCAGTGGACGTGGCTGTGAAAGCAGAGTTGGCACCGGCTGCCGCGGCCATGTAGCGCATAGGCCCGCCCCCCGCCCCGGAGACAGGCCTCGCACACCCGGCCCAGTGGGTGAACCCGGAAGGTGAGCACACACGGAAGCCGGGTCGGTTGGCAGCAGCCAGGGCCCTGCGCCTCCCTCCGCGCGTGCTCGCCTCGCGCGACACTGCCAGGACAGCTGCCGGCTCACTGGGGAGCAGCCTCGGGGGCTGCTGGTCTCGCTTGGTCAGTCTGGCCACGCGGTGCCCTCAGGACGCTAACCATCGCTGCCAAAGACTTGCTGTCCAACTGCATATGGAGTTTAACCCATGAAGTGCACACAAAGCCAACTCTTACGTCTTGGAGGAGGCCTTGTTTTGAAGTTAGAACAGAAATTCTGAGGGGTGGGGATGTAGCTAAGGGGCACAGTGCCTGTCTGGCAAGCATGAGGCCCTGAGTTCGATTCCCAGGACCAAAAACATATCAGAAGATCCTTAAAAAAATAAACCCATAAGGGTTCCCCTGAGGGAAGGTGGCTCACACCTGTAATCTAGTTCTCGGGAGGCTGAGACAGGAGGATCACTGTGAGTTCAACGCCAGCCTGGGATACATAGTGATACATTTTTTGAAGCTGACTGAACTACATAGCGGGAACCTGTCTCAAAAAAACAGAATTGTAAGCTGAGAACTTGGTGAACTCTGTGTGGCCTACAGCTGTCCCAGCCCACTTAGAACCGGGAGTCCTCGTAGGACCCTCTTCCTCCGTGGGAGGACACGCGAGTCCGTGTCTGGCTGTGGTTTTCGCTAGGCGTGGCCGGCTCTGTGAGGTGCGCGTCAGCACTGGGTAGGATTTGGCTGGGTGTGCTGTTTCCCCACGGCGAGCCCCACGGTGGCCAGGCGCCCTGCACGTGCGAGCAGAGGGTCGGCACCGGGGCAGCTGCGCTCTGCTCCTGCTCCTCACTGTTCCCGGGGCTCTTGGTTGCCGCGCTGGAACGCCATCTACCCATTCTTTAAGTGCCAGAGTGGATGGGACTGAGGACCGGGCGATGGTCCAGAACAAACCCGGGGCCGGGGGTTTGGCCCAGTGGTTCTGGTGGCTACGTGACAAGCCCACGGTGCCGAATGAGTTCAGTCCCCAGTACCGCATCCCACAGTGCCTGGCGTGGTGGCTCCCGCCTGTCACCCCAGCACTCGGGAGGCAGAGGCAGGAGGACTGCTGAGTTCGAGGCTTGCCTGGGCTACACAGTGAGCTCAGGGCCAGCCTGAACTACAAAGCGAGACCCTGTCTGAAAAAAAAAAAAAGTGTGAGAGATATGTATAGTGGGATAAGTGGTAACTTTCATTCTTTTTTTCCTTTTCACAGTGTTGGTACTGAACCTAAGGCTATGTGCATACAAGGCCAGTGCTCTCCCACTGAGCCACATCCCGAGCCTGCAGCCCTTTAAAGATATTTCATACTAATTTAAATCAGATTTAAAGGTACACTGTCTAAGGTTTTTATTTTTTTACTATTTATTTATGAGGGTGCTGAGAATTGAACTCAGGGATAGTCTATTGCTAAGCTGCATCTCTGCCCCGCATATTTTGAGACATGACCTTGTTAACTTGCATAGGCTGGCTTTGAACTTGTAGTCTTCCTGCCTCAGCCTCCCAAGTAGAAGAGAATGCTAGGGGTAGTGGCAGATACCTATAATCTCAGCACCCAGGAGGGTGAGTCAGGGGGTCTGGGAGAGTTTATGGCCAGCCTGAACCACAGAGAGAGAGACCCAATCTCAAAAAAATTACATAAAATGTACCAATAAAGAATTCAATATATTAAAAAAAAATTAAAGAAAAAAGGGCCGGAGATTATCTCAGTGGTTCCAGCACCTGCCTAGCAAGTGCAAGGTCCTGAGTTCGATCCCTGGTAACCACATACAATGCTGGACGTGGTGGCTCAAGCCTGTCATCCCAGCACTCAGGAGGCAGAGGCAGGAGGATTGCTGAGTTCGAGGTTTGCCTGGGCTACGTAGTGAGCTCAGGGTCAGCCTGAACTACAAAAAGTGAGACCCTGTCTCAAAAAAATAATAAATAAATAAATAGAAAAAAGGAAGAACCAATTAGAAGAGGGTACAGCCATGTAGCACCATGCCTGCCTTTTCTTTTTTTTTTAATTAAAATTTATGTAGCCGGGCATGGTGGCTCATGCCTGTAATCCCAGCACTTGGAGGCAGAGACAGGAGGATTGCTGAATTCGAAGCTTATCTGGGATACATAATAAGCTCAGGGCCAGCCTGAACTACAAAGCAAGACCCTGTCTCAAAAAAAAAAATTATGTAAAAGTGTAACATGATTAGCCCAGGGGTGCTGCTTAGTAGCACCACACCTTCCTGGCAAGTGCAAGGTCCTGAGTTCAATCCCTGGTGCCCAAAGCTGACTCAAGTCTGGGAATTTTGGCTTTGACTCCTTACTAACGGCATCTAGAGCAAGCGCTACTACCTGTAGTGAGGGGTAGAATGGCACGGCATCATCATGAACACGGAGGCCGAGGACAGATTGGCACTTCTGCAGCCGACTTCCGCAATGTAGTGCATGACGTCAAGGGCGCCTCGCTGGTGAACCAAGCCTGTGTAGAGGGCGAGGAGCGCGTTGGACAGAAGCAGGAAGCTGAGCGCAGGCTTTCTCCATGTCCTCAGGTGGGTGAGTGAGTAGCCTGCACGGGAGAGACACGTGGCTGCGGCCTGACCACCCGCGGGCAGCGGGGCGGGCTGAGGTGTGGCCCAGGGCACTGGGAGCTGACGGGGCGACCTGAGGTCTCAGGCCGAGTGTCCCGAGGGCCGCCTGGAAACACGGCGCGCACGGAGGGCGGAGCTGCAGGTGCAGGCGTGCTGCGGGACGGGGCCTCGAGAAGCGAGGAGCCCTTGCTTTTCACAGGGGACCAGTCGTGTTAGTATCTGTTTAAAAGTGGTAACTGACAGGATTCCAGTTAGAGTTTGCCATCTGACAGGCACCCTGAACTGCACAGCAACTAATGCGATGAAGTTCCGGGCAAAGCCACGTCACCTGGTGTGGCTCCTGAACGTGGATCACCACCACACAGGTGCTGTTACCTGGCTGTTTATGAGGCCCAGGACGTGCTATGAACCCAGTGCCCACGCGGCTGGAGCCCAGAATATCAGACACGCGTGTCATGTAGCAGTGTATGCACTGCTAACCGGACGCCGACGATGCCCCAAATATGTGATTTGCTTCAGTCACCGGATCTACAAAAAGGTAGTTTCGTTTTGGTTGGGGCACAGTGGTAGGGAGTTCACTCGGCCTCTTGAAGTCCACCCCAAACCTTTTAAAATCTCGGGACTGGGATCTTACTAGGTGGTTCAGCTTCCCAGGCTGGCTCCAGCCTGGGACCCTCCTCTGTCAGCTTCTCAGAGCCCTGGGATGACAGGTGCGCACCGCCGTGCCTGGCTCACATGATACGCAGTGCGTACAGTTTCTGTAAGAACTGCGTAAGAAAATGCTGCCAGTCGGATGACCGCAGAGGAGCACACACTACTGTGTTTATTTTTGTACCGTGTTTGCACAGGCCACTCAGGTCTCACCGGTGAAACACAGTGACAGCTCCACCCAGTCTTGAGGACAGCTGTCCCTCAGCACCCTGGGCCCTGTGCTGACACCCTCAGCGCTCAGGTCTGCTGTGAGGGGCCCGCGGGCGACCGCGCGTGCTCTGAGTGCCGCGCCCCTCTGGCCACCTGGACGTGGGTCGTGGAGCCTCCCGGCCCGGGAGCACCCGCGCTGGCAGGAATGAAAACTGATGCTCTTTACTCCACTGTACCAAGAATACTGGTGACTCTCCACTCCTGCTACTTCGGTGTTTGAGACTAGGGCCAGCCGTGCACCCCAGACTACCCTTGAACTCATGGGCCCCTTGCCTCAGTCTCCCCATGCTGAGAGGAGGAGATACAGCCACGCCTGGCTTCGTTTCTTGTTTTGGGTGGTCCTCAGCGACTTGGCACGGGGCTCCCTTTCCAGAATGAAAGGAGAAGAAGACAGGCAGCCGGGAAAGAACAGGGGCCATTTACAGGGAGCACCCCACTGAGCGCCCCGGGGGCTCTGGCTTGGGGGCGCACCCACATGGACGGCAGACCGTCCACTCCTAGCACCGTCTTCGGGGAGGGGCAGCAGCTCATGCTAGGGTCGGGCCCCTCGGGCTGGGCCACTCTGGGCAGTGGCGTGCGGGGATGAGGGCTCAGGTGACCCGGCTGCTGTCCCTGCCCGGAGGAGTCTGCTGTCTGAAGCCACGTGTGCCCATGGCCTGCCACGCTGAGACGTGCCCCGGGCGCTCAGCGTCCTCACACCGGGTGTGGAGGAGGACCGCACCCACACCACTGGGCCAGCCCTGCAGCTGGTCTGAGGAGGCTGCGGCCTGGCGCTGTCGGGGTCTACAGTGAGGTGTGCCGTCCTGGACTCCCGACTTCTCCTGGGTCCCAGGCCTTGCTGCTGACTCACTTCCTTCTATCTTTAAGACCCTAGTATTTCAAGGAAGCCAAGAATCATTTATTCTGAGTTAAACTTGAAGTGAATTTTTTTTTCTTTTTGTAGTTCAGGCTATCCTTGAGTTCACTGTGTAGCCCAGGCAGGCCTTGACTCAAGGCAATCCTCCTGCCTCTGCTTCCTGAATGCTGGGATTACAGGCATGAACCACCATGCCTGGCTCACAAAGTTCATAAAATTTAATTCATGGTTTTTCCAAGCCATTGTATTTAGATTTCTCTATGATGAGTTAACAGAATATTTTAAAAGCATAAGTAAAAAATACACAGCAAGATTTCATGAACATACAGAGAAAAGGCCAAAAATAAAGTCATAGGAGTGAATTACTTTAAAAACTGCATTGCATTGGTCTTTAGAGTAAACACTGCGGATAAAAACTAGTTTTGACAGTGATAAATGTATTTTTCCTTTGTGAAAATGAAGAACCTTGTAGGTTAGCCATAAACTTGAAATACCTTTTCTGACACAAGTCAGGGACAACACTACTAAAAAGTGGCTTGGACACTGGAGCTTCATGTTTTTTTTTGAGACAGGGTCTTGCTTTGCAGTTCAGGCTGGCCCTGAGCTCACTATGTAACCCAGGCAAGCCTCGAACTCAGCAATCCTCCTGCCTCTGCCTCCCTAGTGCTGGGATGACAGGTGTGAGCCACATGCCCGGCTGAGGTTCATGTTTTTATCTTCATAAGACGTAGGAAAAAAATATTTATTATCTTTTAACTGGTTCTACAGAGTTTTTTTCTGTATTAATCAAAACCACTTACCACAGAACACCATACAGAATGGTAAGACTGGATAGATAAACCTGAATTCTTTGTGGCCCAACATGCTATAATAATAAAAAATATTGAGAGAACATTTTATCACATCATATGGTCACTGATAACTTAATCCATTTAGAATGAGACATCAGCAATCTTTCTGAACCTGGATTTTGCCATTCAGAGTCACCCGTTTTTAGTCGCAAGGTGACGCCAGCGCGTCCCGGCCGACAGCACATATGGGCACCTGGAAGCTCGTCGGCCCCACAGGCTGTTCTGGCTGAACCAGCAGCGAGACAGACACAGGCCAGGGCTGGAGGCCCGGCACGTCTCAGGGTCGGGCTGTGCTAGGTCCAAGTACGTACTAAACATGTCTCTGAGCGGCCCAGTTACAAGCACGCAACAGGAGGCATACATTTTCATTTCTAAGTAGTCTTTCTCTGCCCCTTGATCCTTAAAAGTGCCTGTAGTTTGTTTCTCTGGAGCAGTGACTCTGTGCCGTGGACTCGGCGTCAGTGCTCCAGAGCAGACGGGCCTCGTCCAGCTTCTCCGGGACGGAGTGCGCCCCCTGTTGCTCTGAGCAGAGCACGGCAGTTAAGGGACTCGGCTTTATTTTCTCTCTGCGTGGCCTGAGGACGCAGCGCAGACCTCCGCATGCCGCGCGAGGGCTCCCACGCTGCGCTCACCTGGCCTTACCCGTTCACTTCCCGAAGAATCGCCTCACTAGTCTCTTGCCAGCACTCTGGCACCGACCGCCCGAGCACGCGCTCTTACCTGTACACGAACAGCGTCCACAGCACAGGCACTAGCAGGGCCCGGTGGTGCCTGGGGGCTCGCACACAGCCGTGGAGGAAGAAGGGCAGGTGGGGGCCCAGCACGGCCGGGAGCCCCTGGCTGAGGTACCAGTGCCACGGGTGGGAGCCGTAGAAGCTGCCCAGGCCCTGCAGCACGTTGAACCTCAGGAAGTTGAGCTGCACCAGCGTCCACTGTTGTGCGAGAAGAGACAGGCGGGTTAGCCGGGCACCGCGGAAGCATGAAGTCACGTCAGCGGGGACTGAACACCAGGCCGTGGTTTCCATCTTTAATTCTGATGAGTGACTCATGGAATCAGCTCGCTTTTAATTACTGACGCACTTGCAACTCGTGAAACTCTGGATGTGAGACGAAGCGGCATCTCAGAAATCACGTGTGAGTGTTCGTACACTCTGGCGGTGCAGGCTTTCCGTGCGGCTGGAGAAAACCCTAACAGCGGCCTCTCCTCGAAGTGTGAGCTGAGCGCCTTCGACGCTCGTGCTGCGCTGCCCGGGCACCCGCGCTGGCATCAGTGCCCTCGGGCAGCAGTGCTCCAACACCTCGCCTGTGCCGCCTCCTGCCTCTCCCCGATAAAGACCCACGCCGGAGCGGGCCAAGACTCACCCCAGATCTCACAGCCACTACTGGGAGAAGCAGGCCTCAAGCTGGGTCTGCACTTCCAGAGCTCGGGGGGGAAACCCGAAGGCCAGGCGGGACGGTGTGTGCCTGTCATCCCAGCACTCTGGGCGGCTAGGGCAGGCTGATCGAAGTTCCGGCCCAGCCTGGGCAGCTAGTGACCGAAACTCAGTCTCTCGGGAAGGTCACTGAGGGGACAGGACACACTGACTCCAAGGATTTGGTGCAGAGGCCAAGTTTTATCCTCAATATTGCCCCCAAAAAGGGAAATGATATGAAGATCTCAAACTAAGTGGCTGAAGGAACAGAAGATTTCAGTTGGTCTGTGGATGACTGAGGAGCCAATAAAGCCGTGAGGAAATTTACCCCGTACTGGCGCCTGCCTAACAGAGACGCGGGGTGCTCCCTGGCGCCCCGGCTCCCCTGCCCGGCCGCGGCTGTGTGCAAGGCTGGCAGGCGGAGGCAGAGGCATGTAGGAGACCTTGCTCAACAGACCCTGGGTCACTCTTCCCGAGGGTTTATTCTCAAATATTAATGCACTAAAAACACCCTTGCATTAGCAGTGCAGTTAGTGGCTGAAATAAAAAATTGCTGTGAGTTTAGTATCTTACTTACTTGGCCAAAAAAAATACGGTCAATTATCAGAGACAAACTCAGAGTCACAAACCTGGAAAACAAAAGAGTGGTCAGTCTGAGCGGCCACAAGGATTCCAAGTGCCCCACCCCCAAAGCCACGTAAAAACACTTCAGTTTCACCAACGGAACAGACTGGGGCATTTTGGAAGAGCTCTCACTGCGGCGATGTCACTAGCCAAGTTTCTAAAATAAAACTCGCTTGCTTGGTAGACACCACAACCTCAGCACCTAACCCGACGCGGCTCCTGTGGGTGACAGCACCTTCGCCCGTCCTCAGACTGATGAGCGCCCGCGCCAGCCAGCCCCCAGGGCCACACGGGCGCGTGTGCTCTGGGTTTTACCGGAGCAGAGCTGTGCACACCGCAGGCAGCCTGTCCGGTCACACGTGTGACCCGTGTACCACCCGGTTCCTCAGCTGGCGGACACAGCACGCCTCCTTTCCAGTGACTGCGAGTGCTGCTTCTCAAACCCTGTGGGTCTCCCGGGGCCGTGAACACGGTCTCTACTGGGCGCACCAAGGTCTGGGGTTGCCAGGCGAAGCCCCCGACCCCTGCAGGCGCACCAGTGTGTGCCCACGGGAACGCTCGACTCCTCTGGCACACACACGTACAGGGGGAGGATGTCATGGGCGTCCTGTGTGTTTGTCTTTGTTTTTCTGAAACAGGGTTTTGCTGTGTAGTCCAGCTCGGCCTTGAACTTGTCATGCTCCTCCCGCCTTCGCGTCCTGAGTGCCGGGAAGACAAGCGTGTGCCACCGTCCCAGCTGTTGTTTCCTTGAGCAAGGTCTCACTCACAGGCCAGCGGGCCCGAGTCTACGGTCCCCTGCCTCGGCCTCCTTGCACTGCGTGACCAGCCTGGAGGCCCCGAGGATCCGCACTGTCCCCAGCCGCCGGACGGTGACACGCCCTTGTGGAGGCCTTCGGATCACTGCGATCGCGCTGTCCTGTGGACTTTCACAACCAAGTCCAGCCTGAATGCGAGCTCTGGGCTGTGTCTGCGGTTGTCTTCCGGCCTGCGGCTTGCCTCGTCTGCGTCAGGACAGAGTCGGACCCACAAAAGCTGGGTGCGTTCTCTCTATGGGGGTACTTTCTGAGTTTACTCAGTGAGCAGATGACTTTGCCCTGCCGTGTGTGGCCCCTGTGCAGACTGGTGTCGTGTGTGGCCGCGCCTGGCCAGCCTCCCTTTGTCTGCTCCACCTGGTCAAGCAGTGTCAGTGTCCCCTCCACGCACTGCGCCCTTCGTGGCCCTTCACATGCCACGGCAGAGTCCAGAGCCCATAGCCCGCACCGACACACACTGGCGCACACCGTCCACGGGTTTTAACTGGCGCCGGCTGCACCTGCAGCACACAGAGCTGGCACTGTGTACACAGCCGCTCCTCCGCTTCCGCAGGCCCTTGGCCCGTCCGGTGAAGCCCCTTTGTGCCTCTTCTGGAGCATCCATGTTCCTGAAGCTACTGTGAGGAGTTTGCTATCGCTATCCCCCTTACTGTAGGTTATAAGGTTATTTTCTAGCCTCTAGTAATGTTCAGTATAAAACGAGAATCATGTGGTACATTAGATGTCTTCCTGTAAGTCACTAAAGTATTTCCCCTGTATTTATTTATTTGGCTTTTCTGAGACAGGGTCTCACTGAGTAGTGCAGGCTGACCTCGACTCTGGGCGATCCTCCTGCCTCAGCCTCCCAGCGCTGAGATGACAGGCATGCGCTAACACAACCCGCTCCTTCGTTAGCGACACCACTGCACGAAGGACGGGAGCTGGGGAGGAGCCCAGGGTGGTGACCCGGAAGAGACGGAAGCACAGCAGCCTCCCACCCACCCGTGAGGTCGGTCACCCGGCTGAGTCTGCTCAGTGCACACAGCACCCGAGCCCCTTCCTGCCTGCACGGCCGCGCCCTGTCCTGTCCCGCTCCGCCTCTGCGCCTGGGCCGGGCCTGTGTGCCCGCCTGTCACCGGGCCCCACGCAGATGCCAGAGTCTCTGTAGAACACGCCTGCGAAATGTGTAGGACATACAGCGTGAGGACATTCCGGGCTAGAAAGAACTGAAGACTCATTTAAGTCACTTAAAACGTCATCATCACAAATACGAAGACAGACACTCAGAAAAGCTCTACTTCCTTGGACTGAGAATTCTAAATGACATTAGAAGTCACGACTACCAAGTGAATGTGACTCAGTCACTCTAATTCCGAATGCTGCATTCTAGAAGGCTGAGGCAGGACTGTGGCTCAAGCCCAGCCTGAGTAACTTGAGACCCAGTCTCAAAACAGAAGTTAAAAAGGCTGGAGATATAGCACAGCGCAAAGGTCTTTGGCTCCTAGAATCACTGACAAAAAGAAAGCAAAGGCCCCACATATGTGAAAAGTCCAGCCCTCTTCCGTGTGTCACCATAGGTCAGTCCCCCAGGCTTACCCCACAGGCAGAAAGGCACCCAGGATGAGACGGCGCTTCAGGGGTTCCTGCCACACGTGTCTGAGGAGCAGCGGGACCCACGGGATGATGGCGGTGGGGCGGACCAGGCAGGCCAGGGCCACCAGGGAGGCGTACTTCGCGCTGCACAGAGGAGGGAGGGCCGTCAGCCGGAGCGAGCCCAGCCATGGTGTGAGCTAACTTCAAAGGTCAGTGACAGCACTTTGCTAACTATGGTGGCATATGCCTGTTCCAAGTTCTCTGGGAGGCTGAAACAGGAGGATCGCACGTTGAGCACCCACCGGGGCCGTGTAGCGAGACCCCATCTCAAAATGAAAGTCTGAAAAGAGCTGAAGACGCGGCTCAGGGGTGGACCACGCCCAGCACGTGAAAGGGCCGGTTACCCCGGTGCTGCAGAAACAGGGAAGAAAGAAGGAAAGGGACCAGACCGTGTTTCCCGTTGGTGGAAGCAGCTACACGGCGTCTCTCCTATTTTCTGGGCTTTATGTATGTATGTAACTATTTATGCAGCGCCAGGGAGCAAACTCAGGCCCTTGTCCTCGCACGGCAGGTAGCTTTTCTCTCCTCTGCTGGGTGTGGTGGTGCGGGCACGTGGTCCCAGCACTCGGGAGGCACAGGCAGGAGGAGTTCAAGGCCAGCCTGGGCTGCATGGTGAGCTAAAGGCCAGCCTGAGCTATGGAGTGAGGCCCTGTGTCAAATATCAAAAACAACAGAGTTTTTCTCATCCTTTAAAGGAGGTGACACCTGAAGTCTTTTCAAATATCCTAATTTTAGTACTTTCATTTTTCCTTTTCTTTTTTTTTGAGACAGGGTGTTGCTGTGTAGCCGAGTACCCCTGAACTTGCAGGGACCCTCCTGCCTCTGCTTCCTGACAGCTGGGGTGACAGACGTGCACTCCCACACCCAGCTTCTAGGACTTCCAAACAGGAGGCTAGCCTGTCCTAATGGTCATTCTGTGAACTGAGCAGTAAACTATGTTTGACACTGCACTTCTTCAATCTTTTCCTCCCCTCCCTCCGTACAGGAGCTTGAGTCCAGGACTTCCGCGCTGAGCCAGGTCCCGTCCCTTTCTGTTTTCTGAGACCGGGTCTGCTGAGTCGGCAAGCTGCCTAGGCGCGCCTGCTTCGGCCTCCCAGGGTGACGGGGCTGCACCATCACCCGGTCTCACTGATGTTCTGTTGGGTGTGGTTACCACAGGTCGACTCTCCTGGACTGTGAGGGATCTGAAACCTTTCTCTAAGCACAGACATCCACAAAAATAGCATTAGGGTGAGGCAGTCATGGGCTTCTTGGAGTTTATAATTTTGTTTTGAAATCAGGCTAATTTCACCTCACATACAAACATGTACAACCTCGGCTGAAAATGTGCATTTTACTAACAAGACTTCTCAGTAAAAAGCACTTGGTAACTTAATCACAAATACTGCAGACAGTAAACGATCGTGTGGAAAACCACTTAGTCCTGCCTGGCTGCTGGCCTGCATCGCAGCCCTCACCGCCTGGGAGCGTCGCCGCTGGGCAGAGCTCAGACCTGACCGTGTCCCCAGAGCACCCGTGTGCTCTGCTCCCTCGGCCTAGACCCTGCTCTGAGCAGGGCAGGCCCCTCCCGCCTTCCGCACCCCACCCCAGCCGTGCTGCGTGTCCTGTGCAGCTGCCAGGAACGTAGCTCACCTCTCCGCGGCCTCGGAGCCTTCCAGAGGATAGTAGGAAAGAGCAATGGTAGTAAGAACAGTCTCTGTCGTGTTCGTGAGGGTTCGAGTACAGCAGTACCACGTAAACCAAGAGCACAACTGGCAAAAAACCTGAGAAACACCGTGAGCATGAACGAGCTGCGGGTACCCTCCACGGAGAAGGCACGCACAGCCTGAGCACCGCCAAAGCCAGGGGCTCCAGGGTCACGGGACTGGGGGTGAAGGGCCCGACGGGGCACCTGCGCACTGCCAGGGCGGGGCAGGCCGGGGCTCTGTGGCTTCCGGTCACACCTGCTAGGGCAGTGAGCTCCTACTTCCGGCGTCCCTTGGCACTCCTTTGACCGGAATCCCGCTCCCTTTCCTGGAGGGGTCTTTGCTGGTGGTCTTCGAGCTGCAATTCGTAACTACATTCTACCAATTGGTATTCTTCAAGCTGCCTTCACAACAGGAGTTCTGACTTTTTCATTTATCTTGGTTTGGTATACTGCCCTATTTCCTTAATTGAAAATTAAGACAAATACAACGGAAACTTTGAAAATTCATTAACTTTTCATTTGCAAACTAAGTTAATGAACCAGATTTTGAAAGTGCACACAAATAAAAGCACCAATAAAAAGTGAACACCTTGAGCATAAGTTGTTAACTGAAACACATATTTAACCCTTGACACTGTCTCTTCAGAGGTGCCTAACATTCTAATTTTCAGGAAATTGGAAATATTCCCTAAACCAGAAAAACTTCATGTTGCCAGTTAGAGGAATGATTTTAAGGGCACTAGGACCTTTGCCTGTCATTTTCTGCTGAGTCTTCAATTTTGTACATGAAACAGAACCACAAAATAGACACTAGCCCCAAATAAGTAAAAGAACACAGTACAGAAATACGTCCTTTGTCCAACTGCTAAGGAACTGTGTTCCAGAAATGTGTAGGTAGCTAGATTCGCTGGAACTTCTACTTTCCAACAGAAACAACATTAAGCACCGGGTAAGGTTTCTCACGCGGGGAAAACCCCGCATGCTAACCATGGCCTCGGGTTCAGAATCTGAACGGAAGACCTCAGGCCCCGGTGTCCCCACCTGGAAACAGGGCAGGGGACACAGCCAGCCTCTTCCTGCGCCTCCCTTGTTTCCGGAGACCTTCTGGCCAGCTGAGAGGACCCGCTGTAACCTGCAGCTGCAGGCGCAGGTGCCCATGAGGCAGGCGGGACACAGAATGCCCTGCTGAGTGCGGGCAGCAGCTGGACCTGACTGCACAGGCCGGGGCTCCCCGGGCCACATGCTTAGGCACAGCTGTCTCAGACCTGGCTCCCATCCTGGCATGTGCCACCTACTTGCCACCAACACCAAGTCCCAGCAGGTCCTGGAGGACCTGGAGCGCCTGGGAGGTGCGGTCACCCACAGGGAGAAAATCCGAGTGCCTGGGACTCACCACCCATCTGGCCACCTCCTGGGTCTCCAGCCGCTTTGTCAGCGAGTAAAGCTTCAGGTCTGCTACAGCAGACAGCAGCGCCTGGGCCAGTCTGGGCGTCCAGACCTGCAGTCACAGGAAGAAGTGAAACGACCCTCGGTTCACCCCAGAGCGCCCAAGTCAGCCAGCTGGCGCACGGCCAGCAGAGAGCCGCGCCCGGTGTGAAAGGCACAGCCCGCTCTTCTGTCCTGCACAAGTAAATGCCTTCCCGTCTAGGCTCACGCGGCGACACTCAGCAGCCAGAGGCTAAGTCTGCGGCGTTCCCTGCTTCCGAGTGAGCGGACCTCGCTCCTGATCCTCCCATCGGTTCACCTGTCTGTCCTCAGTGCTTGGTCGTCACAGCAGAGGGGAGGGAAAAGCCCACTTCGGAACACTCGGGTCTCCGCCCTGCTCTGTCTGGGTCCCCAGCACTGGGCCCTGCCCACCGAACGGCAAAGTCTGCTGCCAAGCGCAGCACGACCGTGGCCAGCTGCCTCTGTACTGCGCGGTCTCCGCGTCGTATCCGCTTCGGACTCTACGCCTGCCGGCCCCACCCACTACCGAGTCCAGTGACTACACAGTGCAGAGACTGCTTCTCTCGGTACTAAGATTTGAGGCCAGCACTCAGTCCTGAGTAGGTCTGCGAGGACTGAGGCGCTGTCAATTCCTGTCACATGGTCTTTCGTGTGCAAGTCCCTGCGCTCCTGCTTAGGCTGGTGGCGTCCTCCTAAGGTCCAAATGGGGAGCATAACGGGCGGCTCTGATGAGAAGCCCTGGAGGAAAGCGGGCTCCGCACCGGGACCCTCTCCGGAGCGAGTGCCCAGCGCCAGCGGTCACCCAGGCAACCCGCTGAGCTCTGCGGGGGGGGGGGGCACAAGCGCGACCACCACTCTGGAGACGCGCAGGAACTCACCAGCAAATGAACGCTATCCTTCCCCAAAAGATGCAGCACTTTGTAAATGGTAGCAAAGGCCAAAGGGTAAGTGTAACCCCTCAGTCCTTCGGTCCACTCCCAGGTCAAATAGCCATAATTGGTCACGTTAAGGATCACACAGCCGACGGGCCGGGGCAACGCCTCCCACGCGATCACACGCAGGACGGTGTCTCCCCGCGGGAGGGAGGGTCAGGAGACGGCCCTCCCGAAAGGATATCCGAAGACCAGGCGGTGCGCGACCTCCAGGCTCTGCCAGTGCTCGTCCGGCACGAAGCTGGTGCGCACCAGGCCGCAGTTGAGCGCGCGCAGGGCGACGGCGAGCGCGGCCAGGCGGGCTTCCGCGCCGAGGAGGCCTGGGGCGAGAGGGCTGGCTGGACGGGGCTCCCGCGGGCCCCCGGGCACGGCGCCGCCCGCACCCCCCGGCCGGCGCCGTCTCCGCGGAGACCGCGCGCCCTCCGCCCACGACGGCGTCGCCCCGGCCCGGGATGGCGGGATCCGCTCACAGCCCGCGCTCACCCGCGCGGCGCCCCGGGCGCGGTGCCCGGGCGCCCAGCCCCGACTCTCCAGTCCGCGGCTTCCCTTGCTCCCCGGAGCGGCCGTGCGCGCCGCGGAAGGCGAGGCCGGCGGCACCGCGATCGGGCTCCATCGCTCTTCGATCGCGCGGACGAGAGCTCGGGTAGGGGCTGGCAGGGCCCCTGCGCCGCGCCGCGCCGCGCCCCCCTCTGCTGGGTTTGGCCCCCGCGAGATGCCGTCACCTTCGGCGCGGGGGCTGTCGGGAAGGGCGGAGCCTCGGCCGGGCGCCCTGCGCAGTTCCTCCGCGGGGGGGGGGGGGTTGCTGCGCCCGGTCGTCGCGCTGCATCCGCTTTGGACGGGAGAACCGGAAAACCCTCGCGTGGGTGAAGTAGGTCCCTGTGCGTTTCCTGATGCGCTGCTAGGGGTGAGCCGCGGCGCTGGCGCAAAGCCATTCCTCTCCTTTTAATGTTTCATTTCACACTGAGTCGGACTCAGTTTCCCAGCTTGGTCCTAACTAAGCTTCATTCCTCTTTCCTCGGCCTCCGGGTGTCCCGCGGGCTCCGGTATAATTTTGATAATGAATGGTACAAGATTTACGTGTGATGCTTACTTTCAAAATCAGAGGGAACTCGTGAAGAAAACGCAGGCCTCGTTTGGTCATACTGTGTTTCGCAGAACCACATCCTCAGTCCCTGTTGCGCTTTCCGTCTCGAGACGGGGCTCGCCAGCCCGCCGCGTAGCCCGCTCGGCGCCGACGCCCTCCTGCCCGCCTCGAGTGCTGGGGTCGCGCCGCGCGCCTCCACTTCCGGCCGTATTTCAGGCTCTAAGCAGTGCCTTTGTCACACATACCGCTAAAAGTACGAATACTACGGAACCGGTGAAAAGCGATGATTCTTTGTCTAAATTTGTCTTACCGACCGATTTCTCAGAAACCACCACTCGCTCATTTTGTTTTTCTTATTTCGTGGTCTGACTCTTACAGGGATGAGGTTTGCCCTTTTGAAACCAATGACAAGCTTCTGTAATAGGGGAGAGTGTGGCTTGGTTTACCCCATGCCTGGTTCTTACTTCCCATACTTTATCTCTGTGTATTTATATTCCCTTTTTAGTGAGCGATATTATTACACAAATGCTGTTCACTCCAGGGTGAAATAGCCACACACAGCCTG
>PVIC010019996.1:0-25000 GCA_004025085.1 Thryonomys swinderianus | reverse complement strand
AATCAGAAGGCAGTTACTGTTAGCTAAGTTTTGTGAATGGGACCTTGGGAATAAGAATAGCAAGAACCTACCTCCACTTATGATAGTAACTCTAACCAAAAAGGACAACATTCTGTCTTGATCCAAAGCTGTGGCATTGCAAAAAAGTGGCTCTGTTGTTCAAAATAAGACCTGGCAAAACTCAATCTCACAACTCAATCATGGACTATTTTTAACACAGGGATTTTGAACAGCATGTGTCATTTCTGTTTCCAGAAATACTTTTATCTTACAGAAAGTCACTCTATTTACTCTTCAAAGGCCAAAGATCATGGAGTTTGTGACTGACAACCATTCTCCCTCCTCACTTCTGACAATGTGCAATGATTTAACCTCTTTTGGTCAATTTGGCATTATTTATTTCTCTCGTGATGCAGAAATAATAGTATGTGATGAGGCTGTAGAGAAAGCGTTTGGAAACATGCATGTGAGTTTAACCCCTAGGGAGAAGAGGTCCAACGAAGGTCACTGGAGAGACACTTGAAAATGAGGGAAACAGGAAGACCTGCAAGATACCAGCAGGGACCTGGGGTCTTGTTTTAAATCACAATTACTTTGCTGTTTTTTTTTTTTTGTAGAGTCTTGTTAATTCCTTTGTGTACTACTGGATTAGAGTCTCTAGGATGTTGTGAAGTACCAAATGACTGTCCCGAGCATTTGTTGGGTGGGGACGCTACATGTTGTTCCATTGTGATGTGTAGTTAGATGCCTATCTGTACCAGTCTTAGGTCAAGGAGCTCCTGCAAAGACTGGTTTGAGATGAAACATGTAGGGACAGAAGACATCTAATATTGCGGTTTCCTGCTGAAAGCACCTCCCACCCTCTCAAGTCACTAAAAGAAAAATCCTCATTTACAAGTGATAGGTTTTCTCTAAGAAGCTTCTCTAGAGTAGATGTCAGATCAACAGCGAATGAGTAAAAGTCCTCACACAGTGAAAAAATGGATTTGACGGTAAACGATGAATACCCTGTGGGAAGGAAAGCACCACTTCCAGGGAACCTGGAGGGCTCTGAAGGAGAACTCGGGGTAGGAAAGGCTCTGCCTTAGCCGCCCTTGGGGAAGCCGAGCTGCCGCGGGTCCCGCCATCGCCACTGGGTGTCGCTCCAGGCAGCCGCTGAGCGCGTCCGGAGGTGAAAGTTCTGGCCAGGGCGCGCCCAGCCCGAGAGCTGCAGCAAAATAAGAAAAAGGAGCAAAGCGAAAGTCTGACGCGCATATCAGGGCGCTGAATATGAGGGGGAGAGAAAAAGTCCTATGGGGACAAATGGCATCAGGTGGCATTTTGTCTTGGAGTAAAGCTAAGGGGTTTTGAGCATCCGAGGCCAGGCCTATTCACCTCAGCATACCGAGATTGATTCCTGGGAGATTAAAAAAAACCCAAGTCGAGTTTTGACAGCACAGTGTTGGGGTCTTTAAGGATCCGCATGGCCTAGTGGCCTTCTAGAAAGATCTTACCATTTTACACTCACTGGCAAGCTTGCCCCTGCCCTTTCCCGCAGGATCAATAGTTCAGTGGTAGACCCCCCCACCTTCATTTCTGCCCACAGTGCATCCCGGCCTTGGCTGCAGGAGAACCATTTGTTTTATCTGATTATTTGTTATATTTGACCCTCTTTGTACCTAGAACCTCTCCTTTCATCTCTCCATGGTCCGATGCCAAGAGTGTGGGAGAAGGGATTGTTGAACCAAACAAGAGCATCTACCATCAAATTCTAAGCCCTTGTTCCAGTGGGAGCCCTGCTTCATGCAATGGGAAAATGTCGGTGGGGTTTTAGGCATACCATGAATTTAATAAATTTAGCTTAATATTGTTTGCTAGGGTAAAGACATTCTGAATTTAAAACTGTTGACATAAAAATGTACTTTTAGAAGAAATTGCCTTTAAGTTGAGGATGATCTGTGATGCACTACAATTTACTTTTATTTATTTATACTTATTTTTGCTGTGCAGAGGATTGAATCCATGGCCTCAGGCATGTTAGGCAGGTGCTTTCCTGCTGACACACCCCCTACTCTTGCTTCTTCTGAAGATTAAAGCAAAATCATTCCCTATGCCTTTTTTTCAAAGAATCTTTAGAGGAATATTTAAAAAATTTTACATTAAGAAAACTTATTGCGGGTCGGAGGGTTAGCTCAGTGGTTCTGGCGCTGGCCTCGCAAGTGCAAGGACCTGAGTTTGATTCCCGGTAACCACATATAATGCTGGGCATGGAGACACGCCCACCAACAATCAACACCGCCTACCACAATGCCAGACGTGGTGGCTCACGCCTGTAATCCCAGCACTTGGGAGGCAGGGATAGGATTGCTGAGTTCACGGCAGCTTGCCTGGGCACTATAGTAAGCTCAGGGCCAGCCTGAACTACAAAGCAAGACCCTGTCTCAAAAAGCAAAAAAAAAAAAAAAAAAAAAAAAAAAAAAAAAAAAAAGAAAAAAAAAAAAGAAAACTTATTGGTCAGGTGTGATGTGTATACCTATAGTCCCAGGACTAAGGAGGCTGAGGCAGGAGGATTGCTTTGAGTCTGAGGCCAGTCTGGGCTACATAGTGAGATCTTGTTTCAAAAAATGAATAAAATGGATTCAATGAATGAATGAATTCAGTGTTCCTTGAATAGGTAAACAGTGAAATAGTGACAATCATTTTAACAAGCTTTACATGTATTTTTATGCAGTTTGCTACCATAGTATGGTTTTTTAAAAAATAAATAAAACATGCTGACAAGAATAAAGGAACACTTTTAAAACTCAAATGAGATCTTGATTCTCTTCTACAGTGAAGTTCTTGGTCCCTAAATAAAATTTAAAAGGAGAGGGAGCTAAACATGGCTTAGTTTATAGTTTTAGATTTACATGACCTCTATTCTGAATACCATCACACTTCACTCTGAGTGATTTGGATAACTGTCACCATGCATGGTGAGACCTGTGCTTGAGAGGAGAAGTTTAATTTTTAGGCTGGCCTGTATGAAAACTCAACATGTATTTGCATATATTTGCCTTGCATAGGTGTTTTAAAAACTAAAAATAGGTGCTTTGGTTGCATAGTAGGCTTTATGTTTTATCTGTTGTGAAAGATGCGTATATGAAAATTATTGAGTTGAGTAAGATTAAATCAAACATAATCATCACGATGGAGTAAAGTCTTCTGTCACTGAGTATTCAGTGTTTTCCCATACTATCCTAAGAAGCAGGCATGTTAGACTGTGATCCTGTGTGCGCCCTCTGGTTCCTGAAAGACTTCATTCATTCAAGAAAAATACATGGAGCCCCTGCTTGGTGTCAGGCACTGTACTGGGCTCCGTAGAGTATAAAATCAACCTAGTGTGTGATCTCATTATTTAGAATCAGTTTGGAGACAGATTACCATGGCTGGATCAGATCAGGCAAGCACAGTTTGCCATGTGAGCTGGTGGAAGACTTGGGTGTCAAGGACAGTTCTCAGGAGGATGTTATGCTTGAAGAGAGCCATGAGGAAACATGGTGCTCTCTGTGTGAAGGTTGCAGATGAGTGGCACTGGGAGTGGTGAGTGAGATTGCTCCAAGAAGAGGAAGTGCCACACCAGAGGGCCTACTGTTTCTCCTAGCATCATGTGATACCACATTTAGTATCCTCTCTGCCCCACTGGTTTTCTTTGCACTTCTTAGTGACAGTTCTCCACTCTCTTTAATTGGGAAGAGGAGTTCTATACTCCTCTGGTCCCTCTTGTTTTATATACTTAGGACCCTTTCAGTTGTTTTCATCTCTAGAAATTCCCAGCACATCTACCTTGTAGCTGGCTTCAAAAGAAAAAGCTCCTGGGTTCTCAGGTGCTGCGAGGCTTTTCGGATATCTCTTTCCAGTTCTGCACACCTTCCCTGGAGAGCGACACTTTTCCATCTTTGCACTTCTCAGTTTCTGTGTTCTAGTCAATGCTTAGTTTATTTAATAAACTAGTTACCCTCTAGAAGCATTAAAAATAACTTAATTAATGATCATTGGTTTCTTAAAAGGACCATATTTCTGCCCTCCAAATTTTAAATGTCTTAAACTTCAATTGAACAAATAAGATTTTTTTTTACAAAAGATACATAAATAGTTGGTTTACCTGTGGATTTAGCTTTCTTCATTCTCTCTGTCACTCAGTTTAAAACCTTTTGCAAATTTTAATATTTTGAAAGTGTGGTAGATGCTGGGAAGCAAATACAGTCTCTTGTTTAGTTCCTTCCACTGCCCTGGCTGCTCAGCTCATGAGACATGACGGGAATGAAAGACAAGAACTGAACCAAAACATCTCCCATAGTCAAGACTCTTGATGTTTCTAAGAGTAACAAAGCATTTAAAGATATTTTTTTCCCTGGATCTTGAGATCTTTTTAAACACTGTATAAATCAGATTTTAGAATTTAATTTCTGTAAAGTCCAAAGGGAAGAAAAAAATCACATTCAGTGGCTCATGTTTTTCGCAATCATTAAAAGTAGTGGATGCTTTTGGAGGTAAATAGTGAAGACTCAAATAATGGTTGGACATGAGTCAGAGAGTAGCCCAACCCCCAGGGATGCTATTAGCTCTTGCAAGAAAATGCAAACATAACCCAAGTCTAAGAGGTCACAGAAAGCAGTATTTAAAGGTGCTGGATGGTAGCACGGTGGTTCAGGACCCTCATAAAGGAGCAAAACCCAGTACACCAGCTTCAAAATATCAGAGAAATAGGGGAGAGGAGGGTGGCTTTTTGTCATTTTAGGAGAAAGGAAAACATTATGGTAAATACATTAAGATGCTTATTTGATATGCAAACATTGATAAAATCAAATAACAGCAAGCATCTTTCGAATAAGTTATGCTCAGATTATCCGACAATTTTAATAAAAGAGCTCTAGGAAATTCAGTTGCCCAGAGATCAGCCTTCTGAAGTGCATCTTATTTTGAATAAACCAATATCAACTCAATAACAGTTGACTGGAAATGTTTGTCACATGACAAATGGAAATGATTTGCCTTGGGGGAGTGCTGCGAGGGGCACGGAGGAAAGGGGGAGCCAGTGGGCTTGGCTGTGCGCTGCCACAGCTCCAGGGAAGGTTTTAGACTTGGATTTGTCACACCGCCAGGCTACTTCCTCTGCGCCTTGCAATTTCCGGTCTCTGACGTCATGTGTCTGGATCACATCCGTGGTGTTGAGAATCCATCAAATATATGGCACAGGTGTCCGTGACAAAGCTTAGCCACCTTTTATACCCGCACGAGATTTTCATTTTTTCTCAGAAAGGGCTTGAGCACTAGAATCACCTGCCGAGCTCTTAGACTATAGGGCTGGGACTCACTTTAGACCAGTTAGACTGAATCTTAGGAATGGGAGGCTCCGTGGTAGCATTCTGAGGAATCTTCCCAAGCCGTATACTATGAGATGCACATATATCTCATCTACTGAAGACTGTTACAGAATACGCCTGGGACCAAACTGTGCAAGTAAATATTAAACAGTTCTCTGCAACATCCCTGCCCAGATGGGAAGACGATGACATGCTGGTTACATTTCGCACCCTACGCCTCATGCACCGTCACACTCTGTGGCTGGCAGAGCATCCCAGGACTGTTAACATACTATCCCAGCCAGAGTCAGATGTGAGGGGAAGGAGGATTCTCTGTTCCTAAAGAGGGGGCCGTCCAGAGAGTGGCTTTAGGAAAGCGGCAGGGAGAGTTGCTATTTTTCTCCAGGTGTTTGATGTGACTGACGGCCGCTGTCTGAACTTCCTAGTCATTTGGCATTTCATTAGCTGCCAGGTTTTCAATTTCTGCCTCTTGGAAGTTTCAGCGCTTTGAACAAGTCCCCACAGTAATTGAATTTGCCACAGAAATAGAACATTGGAAAATTTCATTTTCTTCTTCCCTGCATGAAGGCAGCAGACAGGCCGGGGACACACATATTCCTTCCGGGCTGCCGGGCTCCTGTTCACCGGCCTGGTTTCCCCTCCCTTCTCCTTGCATTTGCCGAGGCGCATGCCCCTGCTGTTCCCAAAGCAGGTGTACAGTCGCACAAAAAGGCCTGCTTTCAAATCATCTCCGAGTGCATCAGCCTGTCACTTTGTAATTTTCTTCTAAATGCCTTCCACAAATAATGGTTTTCAAAATGAGCATTAACAGGCTTGATTACATGAAATCGTCCTTTTAATTTACACCAGGATTCTATTGATCACACAAGTGCAGATTAAAGTGTTCAATGAAGCCCGTGATGAGGTATTAACCAGCTAAGGGTCCTCCAGGGGCCGCCAGGGAGGCCAGGAATATGCTAGAAGTGTACAGTTATTTCCCCATAATGAAGTGGCACTATGCGAAGGCATGAATCGCTGGCAGGAAGAATAGATCGGAGATGATGAGCTCTTCAAAGTCATTTCTCCCTCACTCATTCAGCCTCATGCCCAGATCCTCTTGCGATTCTTCTGCATTACTTGTCATGAAATGCCAGGATTTACTTAGCCAGCTGATGCAATTTTTATGACCTTATTGCTTTTTCACCATGGTAATAGTTTTGAATCAATTTATCAATCCAGCGGTACCATCAGACATATTGCCCTGAAGATCAAGTCCGGGTCATTCCATCAATTCACTGCGGTTTACGAAGATAGAGAAAAAAGCCAGGCCGTGTAGGCTATCAACTTCAAATGGCTTAGTAAACATGCCTTGGCTGCTTTAACTGCTTCACTTCTGACTCTGGGCCCTGGTGCTCCTGGTCAAGACCAGCCAGAGAGCCCCACTGGATACAGTGGATGCACCTTAAGAGCCAGGAGGCCTCGGGAAAGGAAGAAGCACCTCTGGAGAGCTCCCA
Organism: Thryonomys swinderianus; assembly: GCA_004025085.1. Classification (NCBI taxonomy): domain Eukaryota; kingdom Metazoa; phylum Chordata; class Mammalia; order Rodentia; family Thryonomyidae; genus Thryonomys; species Thryonomys swinderianus. The sequence continues at coordinate 18,162 of PVIC010019996.1, read as the reverse complement.
GCTAGAGTGGTGAGGACAGCAACCAAGGTGGCTTGGCACTGTATTGGGCACGGAATGTGCCATGCTGGTCAAGTCACAACGCTTTTGTCTTGCCAGCCAGGGAACTTGGCTGTCGGTGGGGGCCGAGGAGGAAGAGAGGTGTGCTCCTTTGGTAATAGATTTTACAGCAAGGTTGGGATTCCTAATCCAACCCATCTTCTCTCTTCAGGAGCCTCTGGTCAGTGATAATGGTTTCAAAAGATGAAAAATCTGTAAGTCATTTTTCATGGGGCGAGGTGTCACTGAGGGCAGGACACACAGAGGACAGCACACTTCCTGGGAGAGGTGATCTCTTAGGAAGGAAGCGAACATTTCCAGCCTCAGTGAGAGAAGGAAGGAGTGGGAGTGGTGGCGGTTGGTTAGATTGCTGATGTTTGCACAGATAAAACAATATGTCTCTTGAGGACCCCTGGCAGTTATTACACTGGGTGCAAAGAATCTTGAGTTCTTATTACCTTATCTGTACTTATGCATTATGTCAAATTTTGAAACCTTGTGCTTCAAATTCTGGTGATAAAGTATTTGCAAAAAAAAAAAAGTGACAGTGATTCTAAATGTCATTAAAAAGTGTATTGTTTGTGAAGCCTCAATAGAGACTAAATGCAGACTATTGGCTTTGTCCTGTTCTGGGAAGCTGCTATATTCAGCATTTAAAATGAGATTTGTCAGATCCCAAGCTTATGTCGATTCTATAAAAGTTTAATGATCTACTTCCAGGTCTAGTAGCATTTAGGATTTATTTACAGTCTTTATTATAAAATTTGTCCAAAATATACACATTTCCCAAAGGCTTCTGAGAGTAGCAGCTGAAATATAAATGTACCAAAGTAAAATATAGCAGATGGTAAAATCTGTTTGCTAGGCATATTTTTGCTCTTTAATCTTATTTATTTTTTCATTTCCCTTTCTTCTCTATTTAGCATATACTAAAGGAGGAAAGAGAAGCTCTTCTGTTCCTATGGAATATTTTAGGGGAGGCTCCTGAAGAACTTAGTTACTAAAGGAAATGTCTTCCATGTGTAGTCCTCTAGTTCCCACCCTTCTGGGTGTTCAGCAAATTTGGAATTGGAATCAGGATAAGCAACTAGGAACCATAAAATCAAGGAGTGTGTGGGAGGAAAGATTGGAGATCATCTAAGGCAATTGTTTTATTTAACAGATGAGGAAGCAGCAACATTCTACTGGAAAATGATGGTTGGTTGTATATGATCTTCTAATTACAAAACTCCAACAATTCAGAATTCTCTGCACCTCAGCCTCTGTGCTGTAGATGTACCAACATCTTGCCTAAAATTCCTTGACCTTCTCAAGTATAGTACTAGTTTTATCTCCTTTGTTGCAAACACAGTGCCTTATAACTTACCACCTGTTAAACTGGTGGCTGTCAAGAGTTAAAGTGTCCCCAAGAGAGCCGAGTTGTTTGTGAGAAACACACTCCTCCATTTAGTCTTGAGTTTCTTCTGTGAGGCTTTGGAGGCTCAGTAGTCTGCATTTTAAACAAGCATCCAAGCTGATCTCAATGCACGAGTTCCAGGGTTCCCATGCCTTAAAATGCTGCCTTTACCATTTAATTGTTTACATGTTCTAGGCCTAGTGGCCACATGTCTTTAAGATACTGCTACATCTGTACAAATGAGCCAGTGTGTGCCTGACTCGTGATTACTATGGGAATTTGTGAATTTTAGGAAGGTGTTTAGAAGGCATTTCTGTATGGCTCTGTGCCCACGGTTTAGGTTAATGCACAAAAGAGATAGGCTAGTGAAGATCTTAATATCTGTAAGTACATGTAAAACTGTCAAGAACCTAGTCAATAGGGTTTTCAGCAAATAAGAATTCCTTTGTGGAGTAAAATAATTCATACATTTTTATAAAACCACTTTCTCTTCCTCAGTGGATCAGTGACCTTTCAATATGTAAGAACTTTAAAGAATGACACTCTTATGGGCCTTTTGGCGCATAAGAGTGGGGGTACCTATCCTACTAGTTCAGTTGCAAGTCATTCCTCTTCTTCCTACCCCTCTTGTTTATACATTAAAATATTCCTCCAGCCTGCACACTCACTGGGACCCCAACCTCTTCCTTCTTCTCAACAATACCCAGAAAGGGTTCCCTTCATCTGTCCCAGAGTTTCTTGGCTACCTGACATTTGTGCAACCCAGGGATAGGCACACGTATTCAGTGATTATGAGCTATAGTAAGCATCCACTGCAGTTGTTTGGGTTGGGGCGGAGATCACTGCGGTTAGGGACAGCCTTTGGGAGGTGGGAACTGAGCTGATTCCTCAGCCATTTGGGCAGGAGAACCAGGATCTTGTTCTCTGTTCAGGCAGCTGGGTTTGGGCAGTGAGCCCACACAGAGAAAAGATTGCAAAGGTATGTTGGAGTTTTTCAGAAAATATCCAGCTGAATTGGAGGTAAAAAAGAGTTACTATTGGAAGATACTTTCTCTAAATGTAGGAAAAATCTTGAAGGCATAGGCATAGGCAAAGACTTTATGAGGAGAATTCCAAGTGCACAAGAAATTTTACCCAGAATCAACAAATGGGATCACACTAAATTAAAAAAAAAAACCCTGCTGCATAGCAAAGAAAACAGAAGGAATAAATAAATAGCAGAATGGGAAAAAATTTTTTTGGCCAGCTAAATCTCACACAGAGAACTAGCATCTAAAGTATATAAAGAACTCAAAAAATTAGTCTCTCCCTCAAATAAAAGGCTTAATAAAAAATGAGAAGTACAAATAACCAATGAATATATGAAAAAAGCTTAATACCACTGGCCATTAGAGAAATGCAAATTAAAACCACACAGAGATTCCATCTTACTCCAAAAAGAATGGTTATCATCATAAAATCAAATGATAACAAATGGGAGTGAGAATGTGGGGTGAAAGAAACTCTTTTGCACTGTTGGTGGGAATGTAAACTAGTATAACCAATATGAAAATCAGTATGGAGTTTCCTCAAAACACCAAAACTAGAAATGCCTTTTGACCCAGCTATTCCCCTTCTAGGCATCTTCTCAAAAGAGTTAAAAAATATAATATTACAATGATCCATGTAATATTATGTAATAGTAATAATAATAATATGTAATAACTCATGTTTATAGTAGCATAATTCATCACAGCTAAATCTTAGATGTAGTTTATATGTCTATTAACAGATGAATGGAAAACTGTGGCATTTATGCACAATGTAGTACTATTCTGCTATAAAGAAAGATTAACTTGAGTCATCTGTAGGAGAATGGATGCGCCTCAAGACTGTAGTGCTAGGTGATAAGACACACAAGTTTAAATATCACATGGTTTCTTTTATAGGAGAAATCCAAGGTACAAATAAAGAGCCAAATAAAAATAGATAAAAGGAAATAAGGAGATATATTTTTAAAAGGGGTTGGGGCTCAAGAGATGCAGGGTAGGGGGAAGGAGGGAGGGAGGAAGGAAAGCTTTGCAAAAAGAGTAAGATGTGTTATGCACATGTACCAACTCTCCACTGTAGCAAATATGTACTAACAGAAATAATGTTTCTAAGGGAGTAGTTATCAAATTGTGTTCAATGAAACTCTTGGGTAACTCTTAAGGACTCAGACATTCTGAGTGGAATTTTATTTAAAATCTATTTGAATCATTAATAAGCCTTTAACACAGATAGTATATACTTAAATTTGTTATTTGCTACATTGTAATATAGTAAATATCCCTTCTGTGTTCTTCTGTGACACAGTTTTCTAATTTCATTTGGGTCCGGGATTTAACTCATATTACTATTTTGTCTACATTCTGAAAGCCACATGAGTTTGCTGAGAAAGCTAATACAAAATTTATGTCCTTTGTAACTTCATATCAGTAGGAATTGGGATTTTTTTCAATAAAGTAGAATAAATAAATTTAAATGCTGAATTTGATAAGCCTGCAGCTGTCACTTGACTCCTTCAATTTAAAGTTTTTGCAGTTTTTGTGTTGATGTACTTAGAACTTTCTATTTTAGTATATGTGCTGCCGAAGCGAGCACTAGAACTTTCTATTTTATAAAGTGTGTTTTGAGTGGGAGCCACCTATGAAGGAGCAAAATGAAATTCCGCTGCTAAAAACATGGTCAAGGTCAAAGTCCAAGGTCATATAGTCTTTACTTACAGTATAGAGCTAAGTCTATGGAACATTTTTAGGGTTAATTTTTGTGGAACTTCTGAGCATTGCACATTGGTAGTTGGATTTGATGGTTTACATTGGATTTAAAAGAGATAAAACAGAGCCACAGAGTATATGTCGAAGTCAGATAACTGTTGAACACAGTTGCAGGAAGGTTAAAGGTCTGGACAAGAACAGGAGTAATAACTGAAAATTTATGGCATTGACAAAAATATTGAAAAACTGAGGAAGAAACAGTTTCTTTGGGAAACAAACAATGCCCTGATTTTTGAAAAGAGTTTTGGAACAGGACTAGAGAGTGAGAAGAGTGAGGCTTGAGAAGACAGTGATGGTGTTAGTCCTGTATTCATCAATATTTCTGTTACTGTCACAAAATATTTGAAACTTGGTACTTTGAAAGAGAAGTCCTATTTACCTCCCAGCTTTTGAATGCCCAAGATGGAGTGGCCTCATCTTACTGGCCTCTGGTGAGGTCTCCTTGACTGGACTACAACATGGCCTTTGCAAAGGGGAGATCCCATGGTGAGAGAGGAAGGCAGAACCTGGGAAGTGCCCATATGCCCTTTGTGTCAGCCCACTCTTGAGGATCCTAACTCACTGTGAGTGCAGCATTAGTTCCTTCTGAGGGCAGTGCACCCAAGAGTCTCATTGCCTCCCAGTGGGCCCCCATTTTAGCCCTGTCACATGAGGAACTGAGCTTCCAACCCATGAACCACAGAGGAATGTGCTAAAGGCCTATCTAACTCACAACCATCTTGTTTAATTTTATCACCAATGTTGCCTCCTTGAGAGGTGGGGGCATGTGAGATAGTTCACTAGGCAGATTTGGACATAGGAAGAAGTGTTAGAAAGGGAGGGCAGATGAGATCTTTGACAGTCAGTGACTAGAAGGTTTCACTTTAGAGGACACATACTGATCCCAGTGGGAGACACAAGAGTGGTCAGAGAAGAAAGAAGAGAAATGAGAAGAAAAGGCTGAGCAGGAGTCCAGTCAGTGGAGTTGCATTTGATTGTACCATGTGAGTGTCTCCTCATTCACGACAAGTCCCTCACAGGTTGATTGACAAAAACTTATGGTTCTTTTCTTCCTCTATCCAATGAATTGGTTGACAAAAACTTATGGTTCTTTTCTTCCTCTATCCAATGATTTCCATTTCTGAGGCCCATTTGTTGACCTTGACCTTCTAGGGTTAGAAAGCAATCTAGAGAAGACTGAGGATAATTACTACTAAATTTATCGATAGTTTACCTGTACTATGTCCCAGGCAACCACATCTCAAAGCCAGTTCCCAGGTTTCCATAACCTGTGCTTTGCTCCATATCCCACACCTTCAGTCCTGGCTTCCATTACTAGAAACCACTCCTTCTTAGCAGCAGCATTAGTAAGAAACACAAAGCAGAGAAACCCTGAAAATTTAATCTTAGCCTCTCTATTAGCCAGGTTTCCCATTTCTGGGGCAAAATATTCAACATGCACAACTTAAAGGTTGAAGCAGTTTAGTTGGATCACAGTCTCAAAGGTTTTAGTGCATGGTTGGCTGGCTCCAAAGCAGGAATATCATGATGAAAGGACATGGTGGAACAAAGATGTCTTGTTTGTGATGGACAGAAAGCAAAACAGGGAAATAATGTCAAAGAGGAAGAAGTCAAGGACTACATATAGTACCCAAGATCATGGCCCCAAGACACCCACACATACACAATCAGAAGTGTTCTATGCTAATCCCCTGGGTAGTTACCAAGCTAATCACATTGACAGTTATTGTCACATCCCATTCATTTTCAACTTGACATCTAAACAAATCTCTTTAAAGCATATCTAATCTTCAAATACAGTAGTTCATATACTTAATTCTTTCCTTGATTCTGGTTGCAAACTGAATCAAATTTCCCCATAAGGTCAATATTGAACTTAATGATTGAATTTGATTTTGTTCAAAGTGAATTCTGTTTGCATGACCTCACAACTTCTACATTTGGCATGTCAGCAAAACCAGCATCAGGTGGATGACAGTAAGATATATTTTCAGTGCAACCAGTAGACAGGACTCCATGGACCATGGATGCAGTAAACTTTCAGTGCCTAGACAGCTAAACAGAGTAAAATAAATTTTAGTGAATTATTACATAAACTTTTTGGGGGGCGGTTACTAGAGATTGAATTTAGGACTTGTGCTTACCAGGTAGAGGCAGCACCAGTGAGCTATATCCCTGGCCCCTACATAATCTCTTTTCAAGCAGGGGTCCCAGGGGTTCTCTTTTCAAATAAAATTATGACACGTTTACAACCTGGAGCCTGCCATGGGTTGTGACCTATTTCTTTCTTTTCTTTTTTTAAAAATTGAATCCTTTATTGGTATATTTTATATACAGTTGCCAAACACACTCAACAATGGGGAATTTGTACTAGTATATGACAGAACTTAGTTCTTATTTTTACCCATATCCCTACCCACTGGCAACCCCCACCGCTTATATACATGCTATTTTTTTCTTTCCAACTCGTATTTATTCTTTTCCCTCATTATGTTCCCACACCACATTCCCTTTGAATATTTCCTATTTCACAAAATCTATCATTCATTCTAGAACTCATTTACATCTATAGGTTCTCATACCAGAGAAGAGATATGGTATTTACATATCTGGGATCTATTTATTTCACTTCATAGTGTGTCCTCAAGGTGTATTCATTTGCACATAAATAAATGAGATGTCATTCTTTATGGCCAAGTAATACTCCATTTTATTAAAAAACCATATCTTCTTAACCAGTCCCCAGTTGATGGGCATCTGGATTGTTTCCAAGATTGGGATATCACAAACTGAGCTGCCGTGAACATGGGTGTACATGTGACTTTACAATATGAATCTTTTATTTCTTTGGGGTATATTCCTAGCAGGGGAATAGCAGGGTCAAATGGGACCTGTAATCCTAGTTTACTGAGGAATCTCCACACTGATCTCCACAATGGTTACACAAGTCTACTATCCCACCAACAGTGGAGAAGGGTTACTCTCTCTCCATAGCCACGCCAGCATTTAATTGCTGATTGATTTCACAATAGCAGCCATTTTTTTTGGAGTGAGATGGAATCTCAGTGTTGTTTTCATCTGTATCTCTCAAATGACCAGTGTTGTTGAACATTTCTTCATATGCTTCTTGGCTGCTTTGACTTCTGTCTCTGAGAAGTGTCTGTACATTTCAGATGCCCATTTTGGAATTGGGTCTTTAAACTTGGGGGAACTGATTTGTTTAAGTTCTTTATATATATTCTAGATAGTAGCCCTTTGTCTGAGAAACAGCTAGTAAAGATTTTTTCCCCATGTTGTTGGTTGTCCTTTAGCAGTGCCAGTGGTTTTTTTTTTTTTTTTTTTTGCTGTGCAGAAGCTTTTTAGGAGGATGAGATCCCATTTGTTGATTCTTTCTGCCAGTTCTCATGCTATAGAGGTTTTGTTCATAAAGTCTCTGCCTAAGCCAATGTCTCCAAGAGTTTTACCTAACCTGTTTTGCAGCAGGTTTTTTGTTTCTGTTTTAATGTTTACATCTCTAATCCATTGTGATTTTGGTTTAGTAAAAACGGTGAGAGTTTAGGAAAAAACGGTGAAAGAGATAGGTCTAGCTTTAGTTTTCGGCAGGTTAAAGCCCAGTTTTTCCAGCACCATTTGTTAAAGAGGCTGTCTTTCCTCCATGGAGGATGTTTGGCTCCTTTGTCAAAGATAAGGTGGCTTAGTGTACCTGGAGTTGTTTATGGATCTTCTAATCTATTTCCACTAGTTCTTGGGTCTGTTACTTTGCCAGTACCATGCTGTTTTTATTTAGTTTTCTGAGACAGGGTCTTGCTCTGTAGTTCAGGCTGGCCCTGAGCTCACTATGTAGCCCAGGCAAGCCTGGAACTCAGCAATCCTCCTGTTTCTGCCTCCCAAGTGCTGGGATTACTGGTGTGAGCCACCAAGCCTGGCGACCATGCTGTTTTTTTTATATATATCACTGGCTTTATAGTACAGTTTTAAGTTGGGGATTGTAATACCTCCTGCCATGTTGTTGTTGCTTAGAATTGCTTTTGCTATTCTAGGTCTCTTGTGGTTCCAGATGAATTTTTGGGTTATTTTCTCTAGCTCTGTGAAGTATGGTGATGGGATTTCAATTGGAATTGCATTGAATCTGTATAGTAGTTGTGGGAGTATAGCCATTTGACAATTTTGATTCTCTCTACCCAGGAACAAGGGATGTCTTTCCATTTTCTGATATCCTCTTCTATCTCCCTTTTCAGAGTCCTATAGGAGAGTAGAGGTCTTTCACCTCCTCTGTTAGATTGATTCCTATTTCATTTTTTTCTGGGTGCTATTATGAAAGGGTCTGACTCCCAAGTTTCTCTTTCAGTGAGTCTGTTGTTTATGTAGACAAAGGCTATTGATTTTTGAGCAATGACCTTGTATCGAGCAACACTACTAAATTTGGCAATTAAGTCTAGCAGTCTTTTGGTTGACTTTTTAGGATCCTCTAGATAGAGAATCATATCATCAGCAAATAATGACAATTTAACTTCTACCTTACCTATCTTTATTCCTTTTATTTCTTTGTCTTGCCTAATTGCTGTGGCTAATGATTCCAGCACTATATTGAACAAGAGTGGTGACAGCATGTATCCTTGTCTTGGTCCTGATCTTAATGTAAAAGTTTTCAGTTGTTGCCCATTAAGTATGTTGCTGGCTGTTGTTTTCTCATAAATAGCTTGTATTAGATTGAGATAAAGTCCATCCATTCAAATTATCTGTAGGGTTTTGATCATGAATGGGTGTTGGATTTTGTCAAATGCTTATTTTGCATCTTTTGAGATGACCATATGGTTTTTTGTCCTTGAGTCTGTTAATATAGTGTATTACATTTATTGATTTATGTATGTCAAACCAGCCTTGCATTCCCTGGGATAAAGCCAACTTGATCAGGGTGTATGATTTTCTTGATAGCTCTATGTATTCTGTTTGCCAATATTTTATTGAAGATTTTTGCATTAATGTTCATTAGAGAGTTTAGCCTGTAGTTTTCTTTTTTGGTTGGGTCTTTCTCTGCCTTTGGAATCAAGGCAATGGTTGTTTCAGGGAATTATTTTGGGAGTACTGCTTCTCTTTCAATTTCAATAAAGAGTTTGTGAAGTAGTGGCATTAACTCTTTAAAAGTTTTGTTGAATTTCACAGTGAAGCCATCAGGACCAGGGATTTTCTTTGTTGGTAGGGTTTTTTTTTTTTTTTTTTGAGACAGGGTCTTGCTTTAGTAGTTCAGGCTGGCTCTGAGCTCACTATGTAGCCCAGGCAAGTCCTTAACTCAGCAGTCCTCCTGTCTCTGCCTCCCAAGTGCTGGGATGACAGGCGTGAGCCACCATGCCCAGCACTGTAGTATGTGGTATTGATTGTTGGTGGGTGTGAGTCACTACACTCAACATTTTATGTGGTTACCGGGATCAAACTCAGGATGTTGCGCTTGCGAGGCAGGCACCGGAACCACTGATGTAAATCTCCGGCCCTTTAAATTGAATTCTTTATTGGTACAATTTATATACATCTCACAATCACACATAACTTTGGGGAATTTGTACCAATATATGACACAAACCAATTTTCATTTTCACCCCTATCCCCACCTGTTAGTAGGTTTTTTATAACATTTTCAATTTCACAGATTCATATCAGGTTGTTCAACATTTTTGTACCTTCTTCATTCAGCTTTGGAAGTTCATATGTGTCTAGGAATCTATCCATTTCTTCTAGATTTTTCATCTTTTTGGAGTACAAATTTTCAAAATATGTTTGTTATCCTTTGGACTTCCAATGGTTCTGTGGAGATTTCTCCATTTTCATTCCTAGTAGCATGGATTTGAGCCTTTTCCTTCCTTTGTTTGATAAGGTTGGCTAAGGGTCTGTTGATTTTATTTATCATATCAAAGAACCAACTCTTTGATTCATTGATTCTATGTACTGATCTCTTTGTCTCCATTGCATTAATTTCTGCTCTGATCCTTATAATTTCCTCCCTATATGAGCTTTAGGTTTGTCTTGCTCCTCTTTTTGTAACACTTTGAGGTTCACCATTAGATTGTTTCTTTGAGTTTGCTCTATTTTCTGAGTGTAGACATTCAGTGCTATGAATTTCTCTCATAGAACTGCTTTCATTGTGTCCCATAAATTCCTGTATGTTGTAATGGGCTTGTCATTTAGTTGTAGAAAGTGTTTAACTTCTTCTTTAATTTCTTTTGTGGTCCATTGGTTGGTCAACAGAGTGTTGTTCAATTTCCATGTGTTTGTGAGGATCTTGGAATTTCTTTTGCTATTCAGCTCCAGTTTCAAGGCACTATGGTCTGATAGTATGCAGGGGATAATTTAATTGCCTTGCATTTACTTAAGCCTGTTCTATGAACTAGGATGTGATCTATTTTGGAGAATGACCCATGAACAGTTGAGAAGAACATGTATTCTGACTTTGTAGGGTGAAGTACTCTGTAGGTATCTATTAAGTTCATTTATTCAAAAAGATGGTTTAGCTCAAGTAGCTCCTTATTATTTGTCCATTTGATCTGTCAATTTGTGACAGTTGAGTATTAAAGTCCCTTACTGCTATTGTATTAGTGGTTATCTGGCTTATCATGTCCATTAATGTTTGTTTCATATAGTTAGGTGCATTAGAGTTTGGTGCATAAATATTTATGTTTGTTATTTCTTTCTCCTGGATTGTTTCCTGTATGAGAATATAGTGACCTTCTTTATCTCTTTTAATCAGTTTGGGTTTGAAATCTATTTTATCTGCAAACAAGATAGCCACTCCTGCTTTTTTTGCTGTTTCCTGGGGCATGGGGAATTGTTTTCCATCCCTTTATTTTCAGTCTATGCGTTTCCTTCTGAATTAGGTGTGTTTCCTGTATGCAGCAAATTGTAGGATCTTGCTTCTTGATCAAATCCGCTAGTCTGTGTCTTTTAATTGAGTCCATTGACATTAATGTTTATGACTGATATGGGCAGATTTAGAGCTGCCTTGTTTCCCTGTTCTTGGCTCTTTTCTTCCTTACTTTTCTCCTTTTATATTCAGTTTCTTGTTTGTCCCTGTTAGTACATTCTTTGGGTCTGATGGGAATGGAATTTTCTGTGTTTTTTTCCCCTAAGATGTTCTTTGGAATGTTTTGTAGTGCACCTTCCATATTTGTGAAGTTTTTCAGATGTTCTTTATCATGGAATTATCTTATTTATCCTCTGTCCTGAAAGATAGTTTTTCAGGATACAACAGTCTAGGTTGGTGGTTGTTTTCTTGCAGTGCTTGAAACACTTCCTTCCAGGCTGTCCTCACATTCAGTGTTTGTGTTGAAATGTCTGCTGTGATACTATGGGCTTCCCTTTGTGGGTGATTTTCTTCCTTTCACTTCTTTCAGTATTTCATCCTTTTGTTATGTATCTGGAACCTTGATAATTATATGTCTAGGTGCAGATATTTTTCTATCACAGCCTTTTGGAGTCCTATAGGCCTCATTTATCTGTATGTCCAATTCTTTTCCTGTGAAGTTTTCTGCTGTTATCTCTGACAACAGTTTTTTTTATGTCTTTTGCACTGTCTCCTGCTTCCTCAGTGACTCCAATCAGTCTTATGTTATTCTTCTTTGAATCATCTAGAAGTTGTTGGACTGATTTCTCATGGTCCCTTGCCCTTTTCCATAGATTATGTCTTTCTTGTTCATTGGATGCTATGCTGTCCTTTAAGTCTGAAATTTGTTTTTCTGCTTCATTCATTGTACTTCACAAATTTTCTTTCTCCTTCATCACCTGGAACTCTGCTTGAAGTGGTTTAAAGGTTCCATTGCTTTTGCTATTTTAGATTCTATCACCTCACTGATCTTGTCTTTAATGATGTCCTTCACTGTGCACAGTATCTCTGTTTCGATCTCAGAGGTAAGTTCTGATTTTCATTTTACTGGATCTGCTTTTGTTACCATCTCAGAGAGTCCTGGTTTTTGAATTTCATTTTCCTCTACTTCCCTTTTCTCTGAATTCCCCTGTGGTGGTGATCTTTGTGTTTGGCTTTTTGAATATTTCCTTATTTCTCCTCCTTTGTTGTTACTAATGTTATTTGTTTAATTTGTTGCCTGGTGTCAGGGCAATGTTTCAAGTCTCTTTCTTTCTATTATTCAGGACCCGTTGGAAGTGGCACCTTCCTGGATTATCCTCCTTGAATCTATAATGACCCTTGAGAGTTCTCAGTTCTGGCACATCATGGGAGGTATTTGAACAGAACAATCACATTATCTTTGTTACCATAATAAAATGAGTACAAACAACAATTCTAAAAACAGAAAATGAAACAAAAATTTTTTGATAGTTTCTATTCTGAAGACATTGAATTCATGAGTTATATCTATGTCCATATGCCAAAATTTAGAATTAATCAGCAATGTGTATACAACATGCAGGACTTAAATGTACCTGCAGTACCCTTTGGGACTAAAAGGTCACTAGGGAGTCAGGGAGGTAGAAAGGCAGAAGGAGAAGGAAAGCTTAGAAAGATGGTTAGTGGATTTATAAAGATCACATAGGTCTTGAGACCCTCATATATGCCAGAGGGAGACAGAGGATAAAGGGGCGTATATAAGACAGTACAAACTGAGAGCTGCAAGACCACTGGAGACTTTGCACATCTTATAATAGTACATAAGAGGTCCCTGGCGGTGATGGTGGCGGCGGCAGACTGAGGCCTGCACAATGGCCCGCTCCACCCCAAGCCAGTGCAGATGGCTATCCCAGGTGCCACTCGTTCCTGGTGGCAGTGGAGGACTGAGACCTGCCCACCAGCTCACTCCACCCAGGAGCCATGCAGTGAGAAGTCAGGTACAGACCCTGAGCCCCATCCCCACCACAGAGGATTGAGGCCCGCCAGCCAGCCCCAGCTCCATCCTGGAGCTGTGTTGTGAGAACCCAGGTCCGAGAGGAGGCGGGGCCATTTCCTGCATCCCTTCACACTGCAGCCGTGCAGAGAGACCAGGCAAGATAAAATAAAAAAGGGGGGGAATCTAGCTTCTATTTTGCCATCTACTCCTAGATCCCTCTACTTACCTCTTGACCCCACACCCTCTCCTATCTTCTTGTCAGAAGCAATACCCAGAAGTAAAAGACTCTTAGGCTGCCCTATTTCTTCTCCTATACTACTATAAGAAGGTGTACAAAGTCTCCAACGGTCTTACAGCATACAGTTAGTACTGTTTTATATACGCCCTTTTATCCTCTATTACCTGCTGGCATATACGAGGTTCTAGAATATAGGTGATCTTCATAAATCTGCTAACCCTATTTCACTCTCCTTCTGTCCCCCTACCTCCCTGATTCCCCAGTGACCTCTTATTGCCAAAGGGTTTGGCAGGTGCATTTATGATCTACATGTTGTATACACATTGCTGATTAATTCTAAATTTGGGCATAGGGACATAGAGGTAACTCATAAGCTCAAAGTCTCCAGAATATGATTTAACAAAAATTTTCATTTTATTTACTGTGTCAAATACTGATATTGGTATTGATTGTATTATGTTACCAAACATGATGTGATTGCTCTGCTCAAATACCTCCCATGATGTGTCAGAACTGAGAACTTTCAAGAGTCGTTACACATTCAAGGAGGACACCCCAGGAAGGTGCCACATCCAAAGAGCCCCAGATAATAGAAAGAAAGAGACCTGCAACAAACATTGCCCTGTCATCAGGCAAAGAATAGCATTAGTAACAATGAAAGAGTAGAAAAGAGAAAATATACTAAAAACCAGACACAAAGATCACCACCACAGGGAAATTCAGAGAAAAGAGAAATAGGGCAAACTGAAACTCAAACACCAGGACTCAAACACCAGTAACTAAAGCAGATCTAGTAAAATGGAAATCAGAACTCATCTCTGAGATCAAAACAGGAATACTATCTACAGTGAAAGACATGATTAAAGAAGAGATCAGCAAGATGATAGAATCCAAGATAGCAGAAGCAATGGAACCTTTTAAACAGCTTCAAGCAGAGCTTCAGGGAATAATGAAGGAGAAAGAAAGCTTGCGAAGTAGGATGAATGAAGCAGAGAACCGAATTTCAGACCTAGAGGACAGCATAGCAGCCAATGAGCAGGAAAGATATAATCTATGGAAAGATATAATCTATGGAAAAGGGACCATGAGAAATCAATTCAACGGCTTCTAGATGACGCAAAGAAAAATAATATAAGACTGAATGGAGTCACTGAGGAAGCAGGAGACAGTGTAAAAGACATAAAAAAGCTATTGTCAGAGATAACAACAGAAAACTTCACAGGAAAAGAAATAGATATACAGAGAAATGAAGCCTATCGGACTCCAAAATGCCGTGACATAAAAATATCTACACCTAGACATATAATTATCAAGTTTCCAGATGCAGAACAGAAGAATGAAATACTGAAAGCAGTGAGAGAAAGGAAGAAAATCACCTATAAAGGGAAGCCCATTAGGATCACAGCAGACTTTTCAACACAAACACTCAATGCAAGGAGATCCTGGAGGGAAGTATTTCAGGCATTGCAGGAAAACAACCTCCAACCTAGACTGTTGTATCCTGCAAAACTATTTTTCAGAATAGACGGGGAAATAAAATACTTCCATGACAAAGAACATTTGAAAAACTTCACAAATACGAAAACTGCACTCCAAAACATTCTAAAGAATATCTTGGGAAAAAACACAGAAAATTCCATACCCACGAGACCCAGGAGAGTGAATTCATTGGGGCAAACAAGAAACTAAATAGAAAAGGGGAAAAGCAAGAAAGGAAAAACAAAACAAAACAAAACAAAAAAAACAAGAACAGGGAAACATGGCAGCTCTGAATATGTGAAACATGGCAGCTCTGAATATGTCCATATCAGTCATAAGCATTAATGTCAATGGCCTCACTGGGCCAATTAAAAGACACAGACTAGCAGATTGGATCAAGAAGCAAGATCCTACAATTTGCTGCATACAGGAAACACACCTAATTCAGAAGGAAACCCATAGACTGAAAATAAAAGGTTGGAAAACAATCCTCCATGCCACAGGAAACTGCAAAAAAAGCAGGAGTGGCTATCTTGTTTGCAGATAAAATAGATTTCAAACCCAAACTGATGAAAAGAGATAAAGAAGGTCCCTATGTCCTCGTACAAGGAACTATCCAAGAGAAGGAAATAACAATCATAAATATTTATGCACTGAAGTCTAATGCATGCAACTATATAAACCAAACATTATTGGACATGAAAAGCCAGTTAACCATGAATACAATAGTAGTGGGGGACTTCAATACTCCACTGTCACAAATTGACAGATCAACTGGACAATGAATCAATAAGGAAATACTTGAGCTAAATCAAACTTTTGAGCAAATGGACTTATTAAATGTCCACAGAATTTTTCACCCTACAAAGCGAGAATATACCTTCTTCTCAGCTTCTCATGGATCATTCTCCAAAATAGGTCACATTCTATTCCATAAAACAAGCTTAAGTAAATGCAAAGGAATTGAAGTGATCCCCTGCATACTATCAGACCATAGTGCCTTGAAACTGGAGCTGAATAGCAGAAGAAATTCCAAGATCCTCACAAACACATGGAAATTGAACAACACTCTGTTAACCAACCAATGGGCCACAACAGAAATTAAAGAAGAAATTAAAAAGTTTCTACAGCTAAACAACAACCCCAGCACAACATACAGGAATTTATGGGACACAATGAAAGCAGTTCTGAGAGGGAAATTCATAGCAGTGAATGCCTATACTCGGAAAATAGAGCAAACTGAAATAAACAATCTAATGATGAACCTGAGACAACTAGAGAACGAGGAGCAAAACAAACCCAAAGCACATACTAGAGAGGAAATTATAAGGATCAGAGCAGAAATTAATGCAGTGGAGACAGAATGGTACAAAGAATCTATAAGTCAAAGAGTTGGTTGTTTGAAAGGATAAATAAGATTGACAGACCTTAGCTAACCTTATCAAACAAAGGAAGGAAAAGGCTCAAATCCATACTATAAGGAATGAAAATGGTGAAATCAGCACAGATCCAGAAGAAGTCAAAAGGATAATAAACATGTACTTTGAAAATCTATACTCCAAGAAGATGGAAAATCTAGAAGAAATGGATAGATTCCTAGACTCATATGAACTTCCAAAATTGAATGAAGAGGATATAAAAATGTTAAACAACCTGATATCAATCTGGGAAATTGAAAATGTAATAAAAAAACCTACCAACAAAGAAAAGCCCTGGTCCTGACGGCTTCACTGCTGAATTCTACAAAACTTTTAAAGGAGAGTTAATACCAGTACTCTCAATCTCTTTAATGAAATTGAAAGGGAAGCAGTACTCCACAAATCATTCCTTGAAGCAACCATCACCTTGATTCCAAAGGCAGGGAAAGATCCCACCAAAAAAGAAAACTACAGGCTAATCTCTCTAATGAAAATTGACGCAAAAATCCTCAATAAGATACTTGCAAACAGAATACAGAGAGTTATCAAGAAAATCATACACCCTGATCAAGTCAGATTTATCCCAGGGATGCAAGGCTGGTTCAACATACGTAAGTCAATTAATGTAATATACTATATTAATAGACTCCACTCTTGTTCAATATAGTGCTAGAAATATTAGCCATAGCAGTAAGGCAGGACAAAGACATAAAAGGAATAAACATAGGTAAGGAAGAAGTTAAACTGTCATTATTTGCTGATGATATGATACTCTATCTAGAGGATCCTAAAAATTCAACCAAAAGACTACTAGACTTAATTACCAGATTTGGTAGTGTTGCTGGATACAGGGTTCATGCTCAAAAATCAACAGCTTTTGTCTACACAAACAACAGACTCACTGAAAGAGAAATTGGGGAGGCAATCCCTTTCACAGTAGCACCCAGAAAAATGAAATACCTAGGAATCAACCTAATGAAGTGAAAGACCTCTACTCTGAAAAGTATAGGACTCTGAAAAATGAGATAGAAAAGGAAATCAGAAAGTGGAAAGATATCCCTTGTTTCTGAGTAGGGACAACCAACATCGTCAAAATGGCTATACTTCCACAGCTACTATACAGATTCAATGCAATTCCAATTGAAATCCCAATGCTATACTTCACAGAGCTAGAGAAAATAATACAAAAATTCATCTGGAAACATAAGAGACCTAGAATAGCAAAAGCAATTCTAAGCAACCATGACATGGCAGGGGGTATTACAATTCCCAATTTAAAACTCTACTATAAAGCCACTGTGATAAAAACTGCATGGTACTGGCAAAGTAACAGATTCGAGGACCAGTGGAATAGATTAGAAGATGCAGAAACAACCCCGGGTACTCTTAACCACCTTGTCTTTGACAAAGGAGCCAAACATCCTCAAATGAGGAAAGACAGCCTCTTTAACAAATGGTGCTGGAGAATTTGGGCTTCAACTTGCCAAAAGCGAAAGCTAGACCTATCTCTTTCACCATGCACAAAACTAAACTCACAATGGATATGAGACTTAAACATTAAAACAGAAACAATAAGCCTGCTGGAAAACAGATTAGGTAAAACTCTGAGACATTGGCTTAGGCAGAGACTTTATGAATAAAACCTCTATAGCACAAGAACTAGCAGAAAGAATCAGGAAATGGGATCTCATTTACTGAAAAGCTTTTGCACAGCACAAGAAGTCACTGACACTGCCAAAAGACCACCAACAACATGGGAAAAAATCTTTACTAGTTGTTTATCAGACAAAGGGCTATTATCTATAATATATAAAGAACTTAAACAGATCAGCCTCCCCAAGTTTAAAGACCCAATTCAAAAATGGGCATCCGAAATGAACAGACACTTCTCAGAGGCAGAAGCTAAAGCAGGTAAGAAATATGAAGAAATGTTCAACATCACTGGTCATTTGAGAGATGCAAATGAAAACAA
>PVIC010019995.1:0-29985 GCA_004025085.1 Thryonomys swinderianus | reverse complement strand
CAGCTTCTCCTCAGGGTTTCTCATACCACACCAGTGCATTGGAGCCCCCACCCGCCATACTGAAGGTAAGGGCGTGCCCGCTCAGCTGAGCAATCCCTGTGAACTTCACCATTGGTGAGTTTCTGGGCTCAGTGCCATCTGCAGGATGGATGGCTCACTTTGGGAGAAAGGGCACCTTTAACTTTCAAGCCTTCACTTCCCCAGCAGAAATCAGAAATCAACAGGTCCACACTCTGGACAGCTTGTTTTTAACAGACGTTATTCTACTCTGATTTTTTTTTTTGAACACTATTTTATGTTTTGATCTTTTGTATTGTTTTGATTTGTTTTTGCTGTTGTAGCTGGGTTTTTTTGTTCGTTTTGATGATTTTTGTTTTGTTTTGTTTTGTTTTGTTTTCTTCACTACTCTTCTATTCTTCACTCCTCTACTATTTTCTTGGTGTCTGCCCAAACTTGGATATTTTTCCTTCTCTCAATCACCCTTATTGTTCAAGAGAGGGAAAATATTGCCTTGAGTGCCTATTGCTGCTTCTCTTCCTTAGTTTTCTTGCCTTCATTTCTCCAGTCACTATCTGCCACCTAAGTTAATGCATGTAGTCTTCCCTTATCTCTCCTCTATACTTTTACAAAAAGGTGAATATAGATATTAGTGGCCCTACTGCTGTTAGACTATTCTGTCTTGTGTTTGTCTTATCTGTCTCTTTTGTCCTCCAGCCTCTATCAGTCCCCCATGGTCTTATGATCCTTATATATCCTCTAATTCTATTTCTAATTTCTCTCTCTCCTATCTATCTACCATGCAACTCCCTGGTAACCTTTTTAATTCCAAAGGGTGATGCCTGAATTTTGTACATAATTTGTATAGGTTTTTGACTAGACATGTGATCACAGTAGCCCAGCTATAAAGCAAAAATCACCCAATAAAGCTCAGAAATGAGGAAAAACTCAAAATCTCAGATACAAAAGTCCTCACCCCAGTGGAATTCAGGGAAAAGAGAAACAGAGCATATGGAATATGGAAGCTCAGTCAACAGGACTCTCCACAATGGTAACAAAAGCAGGTCTAGTAAAATGGAAATTAGAACTGATTTCTGAGCTGAAAACAGATACTATCTGAGACAAATGAAATAATTAATAACGTCAAAGAGGAGATCAGGGGCATGATACAATCTGAGATAGCAAAAGCAATAGAACCTTTAAACAGTTACAAATCGAGGTCTAGGGAATTAAGAAAGAGAGCAAAAGTTTGTGAGGTAGGATGAATCAGTTAGGAGACTGAATGTCATACCTAGGGGATAGGATGGCTGCCAGTGAACAGGAAAGACATAATTTATGGGAAATGGAAAAGGACCTTGAGAAATCCAACAGCTCCTAGGTGATTCAAAGTAGAATAACATAAGATTGATTGGAGTCACTGAGGAGCCAGGAAATAATACAAAAGACATTTAAAAAAACTGTTCTCAGAGATAATAGCAGAAAACTTCACAAGAAAAGGAAAAGAATGGGACACACAGATATATGAAGCATATAGTACTCCCAATGGTTGATATAAAAAAGTCTACACTAGACATATAATTATAAAGGTTCCAGATATAAAAAAAAGAATGAAATACTGCTAGCAGCTAGAGAAAAGAAATCAACTACAAATGGGAAGACCATCAGGATCACAGCAGACTTCTCATCCCAAACACTCAATGCAAGGAGAGACTGGAGGGAAGTGTTTCAAGTCTTCAAGGAGAATAACTTCCAAACTAGATTGATGTATCTGCAAAACTATCCTTTCAAAATTGAGGGGAAATAAAGTATTTCCATGACAACACCTGAAAGACCTCACAAATATGAAACCTGAATTCCAAAACATTCCAAAGAATATCTTGGAAAAAATTAATGAAAGGTACAAACCCATAAGACCAATAGAGTCACCCCATTGGGCCAAACAAGAAACTGATGAAGGGGCAAAAGCAAAGAATAAAAGAGCCATGAGCAGGAAAACATGGCAGCTCTAAGTCTGTCCATATCAGTCATAACTGTCAATGTCAATGGATTCAATGGACCAATTAAAAGACAGGCTGACAGAATGGATCAAGAAGCAACATCCTACAATCTACTGCATGCAGGAAACACACCTAATTCGGAAAGAAAGTGATTGACTGAAAGTAAAAGGATGAAAAACCAGTTTCCATCAGAAAACTGCCAAAAAGCAGGAGAGGCCATCTTACTTGCAGATAAAATAGTTTTCAACCAAAACTGATTAAGAGAAACAAAGAAGGCCACTACATTCTCCTCAGGGAGCAATTCAAGAGAAGGAAGTAATCTTAAATATTTACACACCAAATTCTAATGCACCCAACTATATAAAACAAACATTACAGATAAACACCAATACAATAGTAGTAGGGGACTTTAATACCCCGCTTTCACAAATAGACAGACTGATTGGACAAAAACAGCAAGGAGATACTTAAGCTAAACCAAGTGCTTGAACAAATGGACTTAATAGATTTCTACAGAGTATTTCACTCCACAAAGTAGGAATTTACATTCTTTTCAGCTGCCCATGGATCATTCTCCAAAATAGACTACATGCTACTTCACAGACCAGGTTTAAGTAAATACAAAGGAATTGAAGGTATCCCCTGTATATTTTCAGACCATAGTGCATTGTAATTGGAGCTAAATAGTAAAAGAAATTCTAAGATCACCACAAATATTTGGAAATTGAACAGCACACTACTGACCAACTGGTGGGCACAGAACAAATTAAAGAAGAAATTAAATAATTCTTACAATTAAATGATAACTCCAACATACAGGACATGATGAAAGCAGTTCTGTGAAGGAAATTTATAGCAGTGAATGCCTATATCAGGAAAATAAAGCAAGCTAAAATAAATGACCTAATGCTGAAACTCAAGTTACTAGAAAAAGAGGAACAAGATAAACCCAAAGCTCATATTAGGAAATTATATAGACCAGGGCAGAAATTAATGCAATGGAGACCAAGAGAATGATACAAAAAAATCAATGAATCTAAGAGTTGGTTCTTTGAAAAGATAAAATTGACAGACCCTTAATCAACCTTATCAAACAAAAGAAGAAAAAGGCTCAAATCCATGCTATTAGAAATGAAAAAAAGGGAAATTACCATTGACCCAGTGGAAGTCCAGAGGATAATAAACAGATATTTTGAAAATTTGTATTCCAATAGGTTGGAAAATGGAGAAGAAATGGATAGATACCTAGACACACATGAACTTCCAAAGTTGAATGAAGAAGATATAGAAGTGTTAGACACACCAATATCAATCTGTGAAATTGAAAATGTAATGCAAAACCTACCAACAAAGAAAAGAAAAAGCAAAGGAAAGCAGTGCTCCTACACTGATTTCTGGAAGCAACCATTATCTTGATTCTAAAAGCAGAAAAAGACGTAATCAAAAAAGAGAACTACAGGTCAATCTCCTTAATGAATATTGCTGCAAAATCTTCAGTAAGATATTAGAAAACAGAATACAGAGGTTTATTAACAAATTCTTACACCCTGATCAAATCGGATTTATGCCAGGGATGCAAGGCTGGTTTAACTTACATAAATCAATAAATATTCTATGTTATCAGACTCAAGAGCAAAACCTGTATGGTTATTTTAGTAGATGCAGAAAAAGAATTTGACAAAATCCAACACCCATTCATGATTAAAATCCTACAGAAAATTGGAATAGATGCACTTTATGTCAGACTAATAAAAGCTATTTATGAGAAACCAACAGCCAGCATCACCCTAATGGTCAAAAACTGAAATCTTTCACACTGGGATCAGGAAAAAGACAGGATCTCCTCTGTCACAACTCTTATTCAGTGTAGTTTTGGAAACATTAGCCACAGCAATTAGGCAAGAAAAAGAAACAAAAGGAATAAAGATAGGTAAGGAAGAAGTTGAACTGTCATTATTCACTGATGACATAATTCTCTATATAGAGGATCCTAAAAACAAAACCAGAAGACTGCTAGACTTAATCGCCAAATTTAGTGGTGTAGCTGAACACAAGATCAATGCCCTCAAATCAGTAGCCTTTGTATATACAAACAATAGACTCACTGAGAAAGAAATTGGTAAGTCAATCCCTTCTCACAATAGCATTCAAAAATGAAAAACTGAAATATCTAAGAATCAATCTAACAAAGGAGATGAAAGATCTCTACTCTGAAAACTAGCAGTGCTCTGATCAGCTCTCTGAGAAAAGGAGATAGAAGAAGTTATCAGAAAATGGAAAGACATCCCTTGTTCCTGGGTAGGAACAACCAACATTGTCAAAATGCCTATACTCCCACAACTATTATATAGATTCTGTACAATCCTGATTGAAATTCCAACAGTACATCTCACAGATCTGGAGAAAATTATCCAGAAATTCATCTGGAACCACAAAAGACCTAAAATAGCAAAAGCAATTCTAAGCAACAAGGACGCAGTGTGTGTGTGGGTATTACGATCTCCAATTTGAAATTTTACTATAAATCCACTATGATAAAAACTGCATGGTACTGGCAAAGTAACAGATGTGAGGATCAATAGAATAGATTAGAAAATCCAGAAACAAATCCAGATACACTAAGCCACTTCATCTTTGACAAAGGAGCCAAATATCCTCAGTTGAGGAAAGATAGCCTCTTTTAACAAATGGTGCTAGAAAAACTAGGCTTTAACCTGCCATAGACTAAATCTAGACTTGTATTTGTTACCATGTACTAAACTAAAATCAAAGTGGATTAGAGACTTAAATGTTCAAACAAAAACACTAAACCTGCTGCAAAACAGGTTGGATAAAACTCTTGTTGACGCTGGCTTAGGGAAAGACTTTATGAACAAGACCTCTATAGCAGAAGATCTAGCAGAAGAAATCAACAAATGGGATCTATTACTAAAAATCTTCTGCACAGCAAAGGAGACCATCAGCAGAGCAAAAAGACAACCAACAAATTGGGAAAGAATCTTTACCACCTGTCTCTCAGGCAAAGGCCCACTATCTAGAATATATATAAAGAACTTGAAAAATCAGCCCCCCCAAATTTAAAGACTCAATTAAAAAGTGGTCATCTGAAATGAACAGTCATTTTTCAGAGGCAGAAGTAAAAGCTGCCAAGAAGTATATGAAGAAATGTTCAGTGTTGCTGGTCATTCAAGAAATGCAGCTGAAAACAACACTCAGATTTCATCTCACTCCACAAAGAATGGTTGCTCTCTCGAAATTAGCCAGCAACAAATGCTGCCAGGCTGTGGATAAATTGGAACCCCACTCCATTGGTGTAAATGTAGACTGGTACAACTTCTATGGAAATTAGTCTGGAGATTCCTAAAAAAAAATATCTAGGATTGGAAGTCCCATTTGGCCCTGCTATTGCCCTACCAGGAATATACATAAAATAATTAAAAGAATCATATCATAGTGACATATGTGCACCCATGTTCATAGCAGCTCAGTTTGTAGTAACACATTCTTAGAAATAACCCAAATGCCCATCAACTGGAGACTGGATAAAGATGTGGTTTTTAAAATAAAATGGAGTATTACTCCTCCTTAAATAATGATAAGTTTGAGTCATTTATTCTCAAATGAACGTATCGTCAGGTCATACTCATAAGGGAAATAAATACATCACAGATCTCTGTATCTGTTTTCTGGTATGAGAAAATGAAGATGTTAATGAGTTCTAGAATGTATGATTGTTATTGTGAAATAGAAAATATTCAAAGGGAAATGTGGAGGTGTGAGAATTGAGGGGTAAAGGAAAAATGTGATCATAATAAAAAAGGGAAACAAAACTTATGTATTTAGGGAGTGGTGGTCTGTGGCACGAGTATGGGAATGGGAAAAATGAGAATTAAGTGGTGTCATATGCTGGTACAGATTCCCAATATTGAGTGTGATATAATATAATGTGTATGTACATTGCACCAATAAAGATAGTTTTTTTAAAAAAGGAAAAAACATTAATGAATGTCAAATTGCTTCTTTTTAGACTCTTGGTTCTCATTTATCCCCTGGGAAGGTTCACTCTCAGGGGGACTATGACAGAGACCTACCAGTCAACCAATCAATTCAAAATAACATCAATAGCTGCCTTGATAAGTGAATATAGAATCACTCAGTTGTAAGAAAGAAAATCCAGGGAAAGGAACCTAGACTATTATAAGCATGGACAGATGGCACTGTTTGGGGTCTCCACATACACTCAGACTGGTGGAATTTGCTTGCATGAGTTTGTCTTTTTTTAAGTGAAAGAAAAAAAAACTTGTTTAGCTAACAATAAAGCATCTATACCAGGTATCCAAGGCTGGTTTCATGTGTTAAAGTAATTAAATTGGAGAACAAGTCTGAAGAATTCATGAGCTCACAAAGCTATATAGGTTTCATAAGTGACCTTAACCTTGCTCGATTTGCAAACATAAAACTAACTAAACTATTTCTGGTCTAATTTAGAAATAGTACTTATGCTCTGACCATCAATAATGTCCCCAAGCTTTATTTATTTAACATGGGGCTTTATAGCATATCAGATCAAATAAGACAATTTTGCCCTTCTTTATGGATGAACAATAGTCCACTGTATCTATAAACCACTAAAATTTTCAAGAGTTTAGTTGAGCAAGTAATTTAGGAATCAGAAAAATACAAACCAGAAGTGGCTCAGTGGCTCCACTGAAAAAGCATAAGAAACTGGCTTGTATATAGAGAGCATAAAACTAGCACAAGGAAGTATCTGATGTATTATGTTAATTCATTGTTCTATTTGGCAACCGGACTAATGTAAAAAAGGTGAAATAGAATATTAAAAATGGTAGTGTGCCTCAGCTTACTTTTTTAATATGCAGAAGATTCTTTCTTTAGGTCCAAAAGTCCTCCCTAATAGAAACTATCACACAGACCTCATGATTCTAGTCTCTTGATGCATCAGGTAAACTAACAAAGTCCTTTGATTTGTTTTGCATTTTCTGTATATTTGAGACACATCTTGGCTTGTTCTTATATGTCTCACAGGGAATCTAGCCTATTATTTTGTGTTCATTGTATTTGTTAATTGATTAAAGTTCTTCCTGGACAGGCACATGTGGAAAAGCATCATTCACTTGGAAAGGCATAATCAACCTATAATCAGTAAGCCTTGCATTAAAGGTTAGTGTGTGTTTCCCTTGTCAGTAGTAGCTAGGAAACATCCCCTGGCTAAATCCTCAGGATGGAGCACTGCCTGCCATAGCAAGTTCCCTGAGCAGGAGCCTTACTTTCTCTTCAGTGAGGAGTCTTCCCAATGGACAGACAGACAGGCCTCTTGGTCATAAGCTACTAACATTATTGTGTTCAGGTGTCGGCATTGTTCTTATCTCCAATTCCCAGAAGTGACTTTAGGAGCCTTTGGCTCACTGGTGGATGAGGTACTGTTCCTGTCCTTTTTCACCATCATATCTGCTTACCATTGTTTCTCTGCTCCAACTGATACCTTAATGAAGTGAAGCAAATACAAGTCTTCTCTAAGCTTCAGATCAAGTTCCTAGAGGGAATAGCTAAGGCATAGGATAGTCAGTGAAGAATGAATTCTTTCACTAAAAACAGACTTCTCGCTAGGAAGAGGTGAAAGACCCCTTTCTACAACCTACCTATCCTCTAGGGTAGAGGTGAAACTCACAGAACTACAACACCACTTTCAAAGACACACTTCCACAATTATTCTTTTCTTCACTCTGAAAAGCATTTATGTAATCAATCTAGCTGAGAATCCAAGGTGGGAGAATATGTGTGCATGTGTAATTTAGCTTTGGAATTCTAGGCCATTGTATTTTTTTTTTTTTTCTTTTGAGACAGGGTCTCGCTTTGTAGTTCAGGCTGGCCCTGAGCTCACTATGGTGCCCAGGCAAGCCGCCGCGAACTCAGCAATCCTCCCGTCTCTGCCTCCTGAGTGCTGCGATTACAGGCGTGAGCCACCACGTCTGGCATTGTGGTATGCAGTGTTGATTGTTAGTGGGCGTGTCTTCACGCCCAGCATTATATGAGGTTACCGGGGATTGAACTCAGGACCTTCCGCTTGCGAGGCAGGCGCCGGAACCACTGAGCTAACCCTCCGGCCCGTATTTCTGTATCTTGGTTAAGACTAATTTTTAACATCTGTTACATATGCAATAATAACACTATGTTTTCTGATATTCTTCATTGTTTCTGTGTTAAAGATATTGTAGAGAAAAATGTATGTTATATTGAAAGTGGCAAGAAGCCTCAGGATAGATTTCATTCCACTGTTGTTATTAGAATAGCTACTTTTCTGTGGCACTTAGTTTGACTTTATCTTGATACTGTAAATTGTGTAGCTGATCATATTTACTCTCTGTGAAGAATTCAGAACCTAATTTATATCTCGCTGATGGCAAGCATAGAGAATTCTGCAGTGAAATTTCATATAACCTTAAAACTAGCACTATTTTCTTTTAATTTCCACCTTACTTTGATTTCTCTATTTGAATTCTCAAAGACAATGTGACACAATTTGAAGAATTAAATCTTTGGATTTGGGGCACTTGTAGTTTATACCATAAGTAAAAACCATATTTACCATTGTTTTGTGGCCTTTCCTTTCTTCTCTGTTTCATTTTTCTTCTTCAGAAAGTGATTGCAAAAATAGTATTTACTCCCTGAACTACTATGAGAAAAGAGCACACAGGCTTGTAGTACAGCGATTGGTGCATAATTTGTGTGTAGCAATCAGAAACTCATCTCTGGTTAAACACCCCTCCCCAAGGGCCAGGAATTTAGCTCATTGGTACTCACAAGGTTCTGAGTTCAATTCCTGGAACTAAAACAAAACAAAACAAATGAAAAACTACCACATTTATTATATACATTTATCTTATCTTTTACTCTTTATACGATTGTAAGTTGTCCTACATCCTATGTATCTGTAAGTACAAAGCAAAAATAAATAAATGAAAAGCTTTGCATTTGCATAGTATTTGTGTTGTGCAAATCACTGTAACACATTATTTCTTCTAGTCACAGAAGGTCAGTCAGAGAGGTGAGTGCTTGTCCTAGGGC
Source organism: Thryonomys swinderianus (assembly GCA_004025085.1). NCBI lineage: Eukaryota > Metazoa > Chordata > Mammalia > Rodentia > Thryonomyidae > Thryonomys > Thryonomys swinderianus. Next base: position 20,905 of record PVIC010019995.1, on the reverse strand, counting down.
CATCCATATGACAGTTGAGCCTGATGCAAGTCCATGTTCTCTGATTCCACATCTGATGATCATTTCACCAGCCCATGTATTTCCACTATGACTCATGTTGCCAAAATTCTTTTAATTTCATATTATGGTTTTTAAAACAATGTGTGGATTTCTGGTAACTTGAGGATCATTACTAACTGCTAATCACATTCCTACTAACCACCATACTGAAGCAGACTCAAATTAGATTAAGAAAATCCTACTGAAGTATATTATTGCCCAGGTACTTTAAAAAAACATTCTTTTTATATTTTCAAATACAAATTACAGTATGTCAAAACTCTTCAGAGGAAATGCTTCCAAAGCCCCACACAGAAACCCAGATCTATAGATACTCAAATGCCTCATATACAATGACATAGTATTTGCATATAACCTGCACGCGTACCTCCATATACTTTATTTTTCAAATTGATTTTATTGGTACATTTTATATACACGTTACAATCACAATCAACTTTGAGAATTTGTACCAGTTCATAACACGAATTAATCCTCATTTTTCCCATGCCCCTGCCCACCTACAATGCCCTGCTTCCTATATACATAAGCCTTTTTCTTCTTACTATCAAATTTTTTCTTTCCCTTCTTTAGTTACCCCACCCCCCTTTTCCCTTGGAATATGTTTTTACTATTTCACAATACTTATCATATATTTTAGAACTCATTTAAACCTTCAGTTCTTCATACCAGAGAAAAGATACAATATTTATACATCTGTGTCCTATTTATTTCACTTATGAGTATATCCTGAAGGTACACACATTTGAGTGCAAATGACTCAAATTTATCATTCTTTATGGCTGAGTAATACTCCATTTTATATTAAAAACCACAAATAAGCTACAATATACATGGGTGCATATATGTTGCTGTGATATGGATCTTTTAATTCTTTTATGTCTATATCTAGCAGGGAAATAGCAGGGTCAAATGAAACTCCTAATCCTAGTATTTTGAGGAATCTCCACAATGATTTCCACAGTGGTTGCACTAGCCTATATTCCTACCAAGAGTGGAGAAAGGTTCCTTTCTCTTCACAGCCTTGCAAGCATTTGCTGTTGGTTGATTTCATTCATTCATTCATTCATTCATTCATTCATTCATTCATTCATTCAGTGTGGTACCAGCGATCAAACTTGGGCCCTTGTGCATCCAAGTTTGGCGCAGTATCACTTGAACTAGATCCCCAGCCCTGCTGTCAGTTGATTTCTTGATCGCAGCCATTCTTTGTGGAGTGAAATAAAATCTCAGTGTTGTTTTCATCAGCATCTCTTGAATGACAAGCAGTGTTGAGCATTTCTTCATATGTTTCTTACCTGCTTTTACCTTTTCCTCTGAAAAGTGTTAATTTCTGTAGCCCATTTTTGAATTGTGTCTTTAATTGGGGGAGGCTAATTTTTAAAATTCTTTATATACTCTAGATATTAGCCCTTTGTCTGAGAAACAGCTGGCAAGTTTTTTCCATATTGCCGGTTGTCTTTTCCCTCTGCTGGTGGTTTCTCTTGCTATGCAGAAGCTTTTTAATAAGATGAGATCCCAGCTGTTGATCCCTGCTGTCAGTTCCCACGTTGCTGATGTTTTGTTCATAAAGTCTTTCCCTATGCCATTGTCTGCAAGAGTTATATCTAACCTGTTTGGCAGTCAGTTTAGTGTTTCTGTTTTAATATTTTTGTCTCGAATCCAATCATCTCTAGATTCTTGTAATGCAAAGACAACATAAATGTTGTATACAAGTAGTTATTATATGATATAATATAGGGAACGGTAACAAGAAAAATTCTTTGTTCAGTATAGATACAATAGTTTCAGTCCATGGTTTGTTGAGTCTGTGAACGTGGAATAAAGAGGATAGAGGGTCGGCTGTACTGTCATTTCTTCTTTTCCATACAACTTCCATACCAATCTACAGTCTCTTTGAAGCTGGGTATCATGTTTCTATCCTTTATTCTGAATATATAATACATCATCCATCCTATCAAATTTCCTTTGCTAACAGCACACTATGTGATCTATCTGACTTGCCCAGCCAACCCTATCTAGTGTGCCATAATCAGATGCAGAGTAAGATCCATTCATTATCTTTGTTTAACCACTCATCACATAGGCTTTGTGGCTCTCTGTTAGCTTCCTTTTCAGTTCTAATGCTTTCTGTCTCTCTTTTTTGGAAACTGCCCTAGATAACTCTTTATTGTCTACAATTGAGAGCTTTACTTGGAAAGTTAATAAATCATCCTTATCTAACTAACAGCAAAGGACTTACATTTCTTGGAGTATTCTAACATGAGACCTGCTCCTCAATGGCCCCTTTGTTTATAAAATCCCAAGTTTTTTCTCTCATCTTTAACATACTTTATTCACGGACCTTTTCCTTATTGCAACAGTGGAAATCAAATGTTCCCTTTTCTTTTTCTGGTATGGTCTGAACTTCACATGATTTATCAAACTTTGTCCTATCCTCATCCAACAGGAAGCCTCAACTTCAGACAAGGCCATCTGTTCTCTGGCTACAAAGCCATAATCTTTATCCTCTTTTTGTCTGTGAGCATGTGGTTCTTGGCCTATTTTTGGAAATTGACATCTCTTTCTCCATGCCTATAAGGATTTTTCTCTTGCCCCATGCATCAAATTCCAGACTTCACCACCTCCATATTATCTTTCATATCCATATTATTATCTTGTATTTCTTTCTCCTTTAAACACTTACAGTTCTTATGGTTCATATTACCTTACGTATCATGTTACAGATGTTTTGCTGTAGTGAGATTTGCTTTTCAAACAAGATTTTGTTCTATGCCTTCACCTCCTACCCTAACACTTTCCTCAGTATTAAGGACAGAAGTAGGTAATTAAAGATACTAAACAGATATCTGTAATTAATTCTCATCTGTGCTTTTCTCTGGAAAAAACCTGATATTCTTTCCAATACTTACCTAGCAAAATGATGATAATGAAGAATAAACTGATAATTGGGAAGCAATAACCAGAGAGAAGATAACACTTTTATGAATTCAGATCCTTCATAATTTTAATTATGAATATAAGAATAAGTAGCAATATAAAAACTTTTTTACTGATAGTATATAATTTTTATATTTAATTTGAGAGATTTGCACTATTCAGGTATATTTATGAAAAAGGCAGCATGTGTGTGTATATATATATGTGTTCATACATATTTGTATATGTGTGTTTGGGAGCACATAGGTAAAAAAAAGATTACAATTTATGTTAGCTAGATGGTTTCCCCAAACTAAGGGCCCAACTTTCTTAAATTTGGGGTTTAGGCACTTTTTATAGTAATGCTTGCTTAGTAATTGCCTCAGTTAATTGCTCTTATGTATATATTGCTTGTCTTTGCTACTTATGGTCACCTGTGAACTTCTATTTTGTGATAACTTAATGTCCAGGATGCTCATAGGTTTAAGTAGCTATTTAGGAAGGGTGACCACAAAAATACTTCGTCACTCTAGATCCCAGAAGCAGAATTCAGAGTTAGGTTAACACAGCTAACAAAGTTATTTTCCTCACCAAAGTTACCCACTTCAATCCTCCAAATCAAAGACTGCTCAACAAGAAGACTATACTGGGATGACCTTTCTTTATGAATTCATACCCAAATACATAAGAAATCCCTCCCTTCTTATAGCATGGAAGAAGACAGCTACAACAGAATACGGTGTTCTGATTACTATAGTATAAAATAATCATCTAGAGTTATGCCACCCATGAGATCTTTAATTTTGTCAGATCTCTGCTCCTGGGACCCATGACATTCTCCCTGGAGAACTCTTACCAGGCTTCACTGAGGTGGAAGTGCAAGCATGTTAGTATTTTGAGTAGCTAGCAAGAATATAGTTAAGAGTTTAATGCCAGTCTTCCTTTCTCTCATTCTGTTCAAGCCTTCCAGAATAATTTCAGTGTCCCTTCACTGCATCTCATTTTCTTCACACAAAGGTATGAATAGCTTTTCTATATGTACTTATCCTTAACACAAACTTTCTCTTTGCTTCTTATTATACCGATGTGTTGTGAGATGGCTGCATTCTTGCTGACTAACTAGGCTTATTTTTTTTATTTATTTGAATTCTTTATTGGTACATTTTATATACATCTCACAATCACACACAGCATTGGGGAATTTGTACCAGTATATGACACAAGTTAATTCTCATTTTTACCCACATCTCTACCCACCCACACCTCCCTACCCCCTATATACCTGCTCTTTTATTTTCTTTCAGAACCATATTTATTCCTTCCCCTCATTACATTCCCACACAAAATTTCCTTTGGAAATTTCTCATTCTACAAAAACTGTCATACCTTCTAGAATGACTGATGCTGCAATCTGGGGGCTTAATTGCAATCCTGGGACAATAGTTTATTTCTCACTGAATTTTCTTTTCATAAACAAATAAGACATGGAACTATTAAAACTATATGTAGTAATGATTTTGATAAACTGTAAGTAGTTTACAGTCACAATGCTGTGCTTTTGCTTTTTTGTAGGATGGGAAACATCCTTTTAGTTTTTATGTTAAGAGATGTTGATCATGTGAAAGAGAACAGAAGCATCTTTTGGCCCATGAGAAAGGCTGGACATCCCAGAATCTATAGAAGTAGCATCAAGCCAAGACTTTATAGCATTCATCGGTAATTCTGGTCTAAAAATGGAAAAAGAAGTTTGGGGGACAAGGAATGAATTATCTATTTTAGCTGTCAACATTGATCCTGATCGTTAGATAATTGCTCAGTACCTTCACTTTGCTTTAGTAGGCCTCACCTCAGAGAGCCATTTCTGGTCAATTGCTCTGGTTCTTTGATATTGAGACAGCTAACTTCACCACAATTAAGGCTTCATGTCATGACCAGTAAATAAACAGGGCAACTAAGATGGGATAAAACAGACACTACATAGCAAATCCAAATGTACTAATGGGAAAAATAAATACTTTGCTTTTTATTTTGATCCTTACTTACATGAAAAGCAACTGTGGTAGCAGTACATTAAGTCTTGTTCCTTACAACTGTAGTCAACATAAAATGGCATAACCAGTACCAAAAATTGAAACTTATAGGAAATAGTAATAAAAACTCCATTAACAAAACAATACAATAAATGATACAGCCACAAAGTATACTTAATGCAGCATCTATTTCCAGAAATTGTTCAATGCCTTTTAGAATTCTCTCTCATTTCTATTGATCACTTTGTAGGCAATATAAAACTAAAGTATCAGCTTTCCTTGTAAAGGACAGAAAGATCATCTGTGCAGTAGGTTGTGAAAGGAATTTCATTAAGAAAGCTTGTTGATAAATGAATCAATCTTATCATTCTTTATGGCAGAATAATACTCCATTTTATTAAAAAAAAAACTCATCTTCTTTATCCAGTCTCCAGTTGATGGGCATTTGGGTTGTTTCCAAGACTGAGCTATCACAAACTGAGCTGCTATGAACAAGGGTGTACATCTGTCTTTCCAATGTGATTTTAAAAATTCTTTTGGGTATAGGTACAAATTTCCCAATGTTATGTGTGATTGTGAGATGTATATAAATTGTACCAATAAAGAATTCAATTAAAAAAAGAAAGCTTGTTGATTTTTCTCTTAATCTCTTAGTAATTTCCTTCAGCAAACCAATTTGTATTCTTTGAATAATTAGTTTGTTTCCTTTCAAAAACAAAATTGGATATGAAACAAACTGGATATGAAATTTCCACATATATGTAAATTTCCCTAAATTTCTCCTGTTATAGATTTTAGTTGATAAAGTGATAATTGGAAAATATAGTTGGTAATTTCAGTCTTCTTAAAATGTTAAGATTTGTTTTTGCTCTGTCATGCGATTTATCCTGGAAAATATTTCATGTTCTCTGAAGTAGACCGTATGCATGCACTTGAGAATTCTGTTTTGGTTAAATGGAATATTCTGTATATTTTTAGGTCCATTTGGTCATTTTCTGTCTATATGATAAACCAGTAGAACCACTAGAACCACCAGAACTGATGTGTTGAAGTCCCCTCTGTTATTGTACTGTAATGTAGCCTTTCATTTAGGAACTATTTTATATCAATAATTTACCACTATTTTATATCAATAATTATCAGGAAAATTAAAATTAAAATTTCATGCCTCGTAGGATGGTTATTATCAGATTGCCAAAAGGGAACAGATGTGGCACCTATATGGACAAAAGAGAACCCTAATAGTACAGTCAAAAACAGTTTGAAAGTCCCTAAAAAATAAAAGTAGACCTGTCAAATGTTGCAACAAACTTACTTTGAATATCTACCCGAGGAAAGTAAAATCAGTATGTCACAAGGATCTGTGTGCTACCAGGCTCACTGAAGTATTATACATGATAGCTAAGACATGGAATCCGTGTAAAGGCTCATTGATGGATGGATAAAGAAAACAAAATATGAAACAGCCAAGAAATGGAAACACCTAAATGCTCACCTGATGAATGGATATGGAAAAGGCGATACATATGTCTAATAGAATATATTTTAATCCTAAATCCTGTCACTTGAAACAACACGAATGGACTTGAAAATCACTACATTAAATGAAATAAGGCAGGCATGGAAAGACAAATATCACTGTTCTCATTCATATGTGGAATTTTAAAGGTCAAACTCATAGAGGCTGAGGTTAAAGTGGTGGTCATCAGAAGTTGCTAATGACAGTGGTATATGTTGGGAGGAGAGCAATAAAAATACAGTGTTTCAGTTGAAGAATAAGTTCTCAAAGGGTATTTGATGATGGATACACTAATTAAATAATTCATGAATACATATATCAAAGTATCACATTTTATCAACAAATACATATAGTTTTTTGCATCAGTTAATTTTTTTTGTTTTGTTTTGTTTTTTGAGACAGGGCCTCACTTTGTAGTTCAGGCTGGCCCTGAGCTCACTATGTAGCCCAGGCAAGCCCCAATCTCAGCAATCCTCCTGTCTCTGCCTCCCGAGTGCTGGGATTACAGGCATGAGCCACCACGCCCGGCACTGTGGTATGTGGTATTGATTGCTGGTGGGCGTGAGTCTCCAAGCCCAGCATTGTATGTGGTTACCAGGGATCGAACTCAGGCCCTTGTGCTTACGAGGCAGGTGCTGGAACCATTGAGCTAACCCTCCGGCCCTACATCAGTTAATTTTTAAAAATTGGAACCTCCTTGAGTCATGGATCTAATACAGTAGCTACCAGCTTATCTGTGACCCCAAAGCACTTGCAATATGGCTAAACTTGGTTGTAATGTGTTACAAATATAGAATTTATCTGAATTCAAGTTTAGCACCAAGAGTAGTAATGTGAAATAACTCATGATAAAATATTTACATTGATTACACATAATAATGGAATATCTTGAATGAGTTTTTTAAAGTTTTTTTCTTAAGGCAAATGTACTTTTTAAATTTGAATCTTTATTGGTACATTATATATACACATCGTGATCATGCTCAATATTGAGAATTTGTAGCAGTAAATGACATGATTTAATTCTCATTTTTTCCCATTCCCCTACCCACCCTACAACCCCCAGCGCCCTATATACATAAGTACTGTTACTTTTTTAAAATTACCATCACATTTTTTTTCTTGCCCCTTGTTACTTACCCCAACCCTTTTCCCTTTGGATATATATTTTTTTATTTCACAGTATCTATCATATATTCTAGAACTCATTTATATCTTAAAAGTCTTGATCACATTCTAGTTAACAATGTATTTCAATGAGACAGCACAGTACCGGGAGCTAACATCATCTTAGCAATCGAAGAAAAAGAAGCTGCTTCTCTCTGCACTTCTCTACTGCAAACTTTCCTCTCTATTCTGTATCCTTTCTCCTCTCTGATTCTTTGTTGTTCCTTTTTGTCTTTGGTGCCCCTGTTTTCCTTCCTCTGTTCTGTTTCTCTTCCTGAGATTTGCAAAACCAGAGAAAAAAGTGGCTACGAGGGAGGGTTGAAAAGAGGCAGTAGTGGATTCTTTCAGGCCAGCTGGAGCCACTGTAGTTTCAGCTTCATTTCCGGAACTAGTGCCCAGTTTAAAGCTGAGAGGCTCTTAAGGGTTCAGTGGGAAGGAAACCCCACTGCTTCTCCACTCTGGCCATCGAATAGAGCTCTAGTAAGAAAGCTCATTCTTCCTCTGCATTTCTCAGTCCTTTGTGCATGTCAAAACTCCAAGGACAAGCAGTGTAGGTGGAGCTAAGTAGCGAATCTTTTCTAGATTTCTGTCGTCCTGTTTAAAATTGCTTTCAGACGGAACTTTCTTATATCCCCAGAATTAAAGGCTCCTGTTTTGTAGCAGGTTCAGTTTTTCCCTTTGAACATTTAAGTCTCTAAAATCCACTTTGATTTTTGTTTAGTGCACTGTGACAGAGATAGGTCTACCTTTAATCTTTGGCAGATTAAAGCCTAGTTTTGCCAGTACCGTTTGTTAAAGAGGCTCTTTCCTCCATTGAGGATACTCAGCTCCTTTGTTAAAAATGAAGTGGCTTAGTGCATCTGGATTTGTTTCTGGATCTTCTAATCTATTCCATTTATCTTCAGGTCTGTTATTTTGCCAGTACCATGCAGTTTTTATCACAGTGGCTTTATAATAAAGTTTAAAGTTGGGGATTGTAATAACCTACACCTTGTCCTCACTGCTTAGAATTGCTTTTGCTATTCTAGGTCTTTCGTGATTCCAGATGATTTTTGGATAATTTTCTCTAGATCTGTGAAATATGTTGCTGAAATTTCAATCAAGATTGCATTGAATGTATATAATAGTTGTGGGAATATAGCCATTTTCATGATGTTGATTCCTCCTACCCAAAAACAATGGATGTCTTTCCGTTTTCTGATATCTTCTTCTATCTCCTTTTTCAGAGTGCTGTAGTTTTCAGAGTAGAGATCTTTCACCTCCTTTGTTTGATTGATTCCTAGATATTTCATTTTATTGGATGCTATTGTGAGATTGACTTACTTTTTCTCTAAGTCTGTTGTTTGTGTATACAAAGGTTGTTGATTTTTAAGCATTGATCTTATATCCAGCTACACTACTAAATTTGGCAATTAAGTCTAGCAGTCTTTTGGTTGAGTTTTTATCCTCTGTATAGGAAATTATGTCATCAGCAAATAATGACAATTTAACTTCTTTCTTACCTATCTTTATTCCTTTTATTTCTTTGTCTTGCCTAGTTGCTGTGGCTAATGTTTTCAAAACTACATTGAATAAGAGTGATGACAGAGTACATCCTTGTCTTGTTCCTGATCTTAGTGTGAAAGATTTCAGTTTTTGACCATTAGGATGATGCTGGCTGTTGGTTTCTCATAAATAGCTTTTATTAAATTGAGATAAAGTGTATCTCTTCTGATTTTCTATATGTTTTAATCATGAATAGGTGTTGGATTTTGTCAAATGCTTTTTCTGTATCTATCAAGATAACCATATGGTTTTTGTTCTTGAGTCTGTTAATATAGGGCATTACATTTATTGATTTATGTATGTTGAACCACCCTTGTATCCCTCAGATGAATCCCACTTGATCAGGGTGTATGATCTTCTTTATGATTCTCTGTATTCTGTTTGCTAGTGTCTTATTGAGAATTTTTACATCAATATTCATTAGAGAGATTGGCCTATAGTTTTCTCCTTTGGTTGGGTCTTTTTCTGCTTTTTGAATCAAGGTAATGGTTGCTTCTAGGAATGAATTTGGGAGTACTGCTTCCCTTTCAATTTCACTAAAGAGTTTGAGAAATATTGGCATTAACTCTTCTTTAAAAGTTTTGTAGAATTCAGCAGTGAAGCCATTGGGACCAGGGTTATTCTTGTTGGTAGGTTTTTTTATTACATTTTCAATTTCACAGATTGATATTGGGGTGTCTAACATTTCTATATCTTCTTCATTCAGCTTTGGAAGTTCACATGTGTCTAAGAATCTATCCATTTCTTCTCCATTTGCCAATTTATTGGAACACAAAATTTCAAAATATGTGTTTATTGTACTCTAGACTTCCACTGGATCAGTGATAATTTTCCCTCTTTTCATTCCTAATAGCATAGATTTGAGCCTTTTCCTTCTTCTGTTTGATAAGGTTGGTTAAGGGCCTGTCAATTTTGTTCATCTTTTCAAAGAACCAACTCTTAGATTCATTGATTTTTTGGATCATTCTCTTGGTCTCCATTTCATTAATTTCTGCTCTGATCCTTATAATTTCCTCACTAGGATGAGACTTTTTTTTGTCTTGCTCTTCTTTTTCTAGTAGTGTGAGGTTCCACATTAGATTGTTTATTTGTACTTGTTCCATTTTCCTGATATAGGCATTCACTGCTATGAATTTCCCTCCTAGGACAGCTTTCATTGTGTCCTATAGATTCTTGTATGTTGTACTGGAGTTATCATTTAATTGTAAAAACTGTTTAGCTTTTTCTTTAATTTCTTCTGTGACCCATTGGTTGCTCAATAGCATGCTGTTCAATTTCCAAATGTTTGTGATGATCTTCGAATTTCTTTTGCTATTCAGCTTCCATTTCAAGGCATTATGGTCTGAAAATATCCAGGGATAACTTCAATTCCTTTGCATTTACTTAAACCTGGTCTGAAGTAGCGTGTGGTCTATTTTGGAGGATGATACATGAGCAGCTGAAAAGAATGTAATTCTGACTTTGTGGGATGAAATACTATGTAGATATCTATTTAGTCCATTTGTTCAAGAGTTTGGTTTACCTCAAATAATTCATTGCTGATTTTTTGTCCAGTCAGTCTATTTGTGAAAGTGGGGTATTGAAGTACCCTATTACTATTGTATTGGTGCTTATCTGGCTTTTCATGTCCATTAATATTTGTTTTATATAGTTGGGTACATTAGAATTTGGTGTGTAAATATTTAAGATTGTTATTTCTTTCTCTTGAATTGTTCCCTGCACAACAATATAGTGACCTTCTTTGTTTCTTTTAATCAGTTTTGGTTGAAATCTATTTTATCTACAAATAAGGTGGCCACTCCTGCTTTCTCAGTTTCCTGATGCATGGAGGATTGTTTTCCATCCTTTTACTTTCAGTCTATGGCTTTCTTTCTGAACTAGGTGTGTTTCCTGTGTACAGCAAATTGTACAGTCTTGCTTCTTGATCCACCCTGCCAGTTTGTGTCTGTTAATTGGTCACTGAGTCCACTGACATTAATGGTATGATATGACAGACTTAGAGTTATCATGTTTTCCTCTTCTTAGCTCTTTTATTCTTTGCTTTTTCCCCTTCCTCATCAGTTTCTTGTTTGGCCCAATGGGTTGACTCTGTTTGGTCTCATGGGTTTGTACCTTTCATTGTTTTTTCCAAAATATTCTTCAGAATGTTTTGTATTTGTGAAGTTTTTCAGATGTTCTTTGTCATGGAAGTGTCTTATTTCCCCCTCAATTTTGAAGGATAATTTTGCAAGATACATCAATCTAGTTTGGGAGTTGTTCTCCTTCAAGACATGAAACAGTTCACTTCATGCTGTCCCTGCTTTGCCTGTTTGGGATGAGAAGTCCGCTGTGATCTTGATGGGCTTCCCTTTGTATGTGATTGTTTTCTTTTCTCTAGCTGCTTGCAGTATTTCGTTTTCTGTTTGGATATCTAGAACCTTTATATTTATATGCCTTAGTGTAGTTTTTTTATATCATGGCCATTTGGAGTTCTATAAGCTTCATACATCTCTATGCTTAGTTCTTTTCCTTTTCCTGTGAAGTTTTTTCTCATTATCTCCATGAACATTTTTAAAATTTATTTTGCATTATCTCCTGCATTCTCAGTGACTCCAATCAATCTTACATTATTCTTTTTGGTTTTTTTTTGAGACAGGGTCTCACTTTGTAGTTCAGGCTGACTCTGAGCTCACTGTGTAGTCCAGGCAAGCCTCGAACTCAGCAATAACCTCCTGCCTCTGCCTCCCGAGTGCTGGGATTACAGGCGTGAGCCACCATGCCCAGTTTACATTATTCTTTTTTGAATCGTCTAGGATCAGTTGGATTGAGTTCTCATGGTCCCTTTCCATTTCCCATAAATCATGACTTTCCTGTTCATTGGCTGCCATCCTGTCCTTAGGTCTGATATTTGATCTTATATCTTTTTCATCCTATCTCAGAAACTTTCACTGTTCTTCTTAGTCACCTACACCACTATCTATAGTTATTTAAAAGGCTCCATTGCTTTTGCTTTCTCAGATTCTATCATGTTCCTGATCTCCTCTTTAGCTTTATTAATCATAAGATTTTCTCTGGATAGCATCTCTGTCTTCAACTCAGAGATCAGTTCTAATTTCCATATTCCTAGATCTGCTTTTGTTACCATCTCAGAGAGTCCTATTGGTTGAGCTTTCATATGCTTCATTTCTCTTTCCTCTGAATTCTCCTGGAGTTATGATCTTTGCATCTGAGATTTTGAATTTTTCTCATTTCTGAACATTTGTCATTACTGTTTTTGACTTCATACCTGGCCTGCTGTGATCATATTTCTAGACTTAGAACTAACCACAAAGATATTTGCCAAATTCAGGCATCATCCTTTGGAACATGGTTACCAGGGAGTTGGGTGGTAGAGAGATAGTAGAGGGAGAGATTGGAAGTGTAATTAGAGGATGTATAAAGGCCCTGGGGACTGATAGTCTAAAAGACAAATGAGACAGATAGGACAAATGCAAAACAGAATAGACTAACAGCAGTAGGGCCACTAGCAACTGTATTCCCTTTTCTGTAATAGTGTAGAAGAGAGAGAAGGGAAGACTGTAATGCATTAATTTAGGTGGCAGATATTGACCAGAGGAATAAAAGCAATGGCCAGTCAGGGCACTATTTTCCCTCTCTTGAAAAATAAAAGTGGTTGAGAGGAGAAAAATAAGATATGAACTTGGGCAGACAGCAATAAGATAGTAGAGGAGTGAAGAATAGAAGAGTGGGCAGAAAGTAGAAAAAAGAGAAAAATGACCAAAAAGGGGGTGCACCGCAACAACAATAGCAAAAGGGGGGGGGGCTGGAGATTTAGCTCAGTGGTTCTGCCATCTGCCTAGCAAGTGCAAGGTCCCTGGTATGATCTGGTAACCACATACAATGATATGATATTGGGCATGGTGACTCACGCCCACCAGCAATCAGTACACATACCACCGTGCCAGGCATGGTGGCTCACGCCTTTAATCCCAGCACACGGGAAACAGAGGCAGGAGGATTGCTGAGTTCAAGGCTTGTCTCGGCTACATAGGAGCTCAGGGCCAGCCTGAACTACAAAGTGAGACCCTGTCTCGAAAAAAAAAAAGGCAGAAAAAAGTAAAGTGCACTAATAGTACGTTGTCTGAGGCATGGACCCATTGACTCCTGAGTCTGCTGGAAATTGCAGGGCCCAAAGTTAAATGTTCCCTTTCCCCCAAAGTGAGTGCAGAGTCCTGCAAGTGGTGCTGGGCCCAGAAACTCATGAATGGTGGAGTTCCCAGGGATTGCTTGTCTTCAAGTGGATGTTCCTTCAGTATGGAGGATTGGAGCTGGGCTGGAAACAGGGACACAGTGTGGCAAACCTGGAGAAAACTCTGGAACGTGGAGATGCAGTGTACAGATCCAGTTGCTGGTGCTCTTAGCGGAGGTCAGAGACGCCGTCTGGGCTGTGGGATCCTCTGTCTCTAGAGTGGTGGGTGGGGCTTCCTTGCTTGACTGTACAGATCTTTGTCCTCTCTCTGGAAGCAAGTTCAAAGTGCCGGCCACTGTGGTCCAGATGGGCTCTGCTCCATGCCCTAAGCTTGCTTCTCAGAGGGGGCTACAGGCCATCAGTTTTGCCCTGGGGTCTTCTGGGTAGGTCAGCGCTCCTCCCCCACTGGAAGTCCCAGGCTGGGGAGAGGGAACTTGCTCCCTCTTTGATTTTTTCACTCTCTTCGATACTTGCCTCAGATCTTGTTTGTGTTTGTTTGTTTGTTTGTTTTTGAAGAGAAGGATTCTTAGCGGTCTTGATCCCCCCCCCGCCCCCAAACTGCTGTATCTAAGCTTGGGAACAACAAACTAGGGAGAGGGAGAGATCATAGGGCTTCTGACACTCCACCATCTTCTTTCCCCATCCAAAATCACACTTCTAAATATGATGAATTTTACAAGTAATTATCCTTAACTATTGATCAGAGATGGGTTAGGGGTTGTACTTAAAATGACAACTAGGTAGCTAGATAAAAACCTGGGGGGGGGAAGTATTCTTGGGAAAAGAGACAGCTAATACAAGGGTCCTGAGAGTAAAGAAATATGGCATATTTGAAAGCAAAAATGAAACGTCCAGTCTTATAGACAGTGGGGCAGGGTGCAAGATTATATTTTTCATCGTCATCTCTGTTGACATTTTGTACTGGTTAATTTAAAAGAATGTAAATTTATCACTAGAGATAATACGAAATACTCAGATACTCAGGAGAATTCACTGAAACATGAGAAAATATATAAGTTCTATGAGAACAAAACTTTATAGCACTTTAGAAGGATAAAAAAAATCATAAATAAATGCAAAGGCAAAATGTGTGAAGAGCCAGGTGTAGTGGTTCACACTTGTAATCCCAGCACTGGGAGGCAGAGACAGGATTGCTGAGTTCGAGGCTTGCCTGGGCTACATAGTGAGCTCAGGACCAGCCTGAATTACAAAGTGAGACCCTGTCTCCAAAAAAAAAAAAAAAAAAAACCAAAGTGTGAAGAAACAAGGCTCAATATAAAAAGAATGTAAGTTTCCCAATGTCAATCTTTATCTCTAACATGATTTGAATATAATATACTGTGAAAAATAAAATTGAGAAAGCCGAGCTCTACTGCACATGAAAATATAATGTGAAGCCTAGATACTCCTGGTATCATAATACAATCTCAAGAGTAAACATTAATACCAAAATAAATAAATGAAAATGACAATTTAATAAAAGTAGTATTTCAGTAAGGAAAAAGGAATTAAACACAGTGTATTGGAATAACTGGTAGATGTGTAGAAAATATAAAATGGATTTATTATGCACTTTACGTAAGTACCAATTCCAATGGATTAGTGATTTGAGTGTATAAGAATATTAAAATTCCTAAAATTACTATAGAAAGAGTCATGGAGAATTACCTATAATCACAGTGTGTGGGAGATCTGTAAAATTAAGAAATAATGCCCTAAAGTCATAAAAGAGAAGATTGAAAATATTTTTAACAATCACTGCAAGAAAGTGACAGACTGAGAAAATATATTTGGAAGCTTATGACAAAATCTTGAAATTCTGCATTGAGGCTGTTTCTCCAAAGTAGGCAAAGAATTTAATGGAAAAAAAAAAGTCTTAAGAGAATAATGCTTCTTTTCCTTAGTTGGGTAGCTATGAATAAGGATTCCACCAAACCTAACTTTTGATAATTCTATAATGGAAGATTATAACACATGAGTCTCTACAAAAAAGCAAAACAAAACTCAAAAACAATTCTTAGGAGAATTATTAAACTTTATCTCCCAAATTGTCACCTCTTCTTAAGAATTTTATAAATCATAAAGCAGATTGCCATTTTCAATCTGGAAACTAGAATTTCTAATATGTAGTAGCTATTTAACAGGTGCTTTGTATGTCATTTTTATTCAAACCAGATCTCCTATACCTCTATTTATTTTGCAACGAGATGGAAATGTTCCTGTAATGATGCCCCATTTTAATTGGAGGGTTGTAATAGTATGCTAAGTCACAGAGAACACTGAATCATGTTTCCATCTATTTATTTATTCACTTGAGTCATCCTTTAAAAAGAGAGTTTGAAGTGATTGTCAGCAGAAGCATAATAATATCATAAAATATAACTGAAAAGGAAAAAAGATGGCCCAGGGCAAAGATAAATTAGAAGAGTAGTCCATGACAGGAGGAAAATAAAGAAATGCATTCTATAATTCTGTATTTGCACAGTTGCTATAATTTATTTCTAAATTAGTTTTTGGCCTTTCCTGAAATAAAGGCAACAGGAAGAGATGGACAGGTACATAGTTCTTATTATCTAAAGCTTAAAAATAAATCATAAAATTTCCTCAGAAAGACAAAAAAAAATCTAAAAGCCTAAATTCTAAAATGGACAGTATGGGCTCAGGTAAGCTGCTATTTCTGAGTCTCTCTGATTCTGCCTACATTGAAAGGCTGCAGGACTTGACTTAATCATGGGATTCTTGCTGGTGACATGGTAGGGGTGATATGTGCAGCTTTTGGATTTAAATCACCCTTGGGTGACTTCTTCACCATAGTCCTCAGAATTTCTTAGGTTGAATTCTATTTTAAGTGGATCTGATGTTCATACCTGTGGCCATAAATACTTGTGGAAGAGAAGTGGGAAATAGAATGGGTAGTTGAGAAGCAGGACTGATGATGGCCTGGCTGACCCTGGGATCTCAAAACCCAAAGCAGCCTAACATGAGAGCCAGCTTTGGTTGAGCCAAGATAGTTACTACGCCCATTGCAATCAGTCACTTTGGAAATTGACCACAGAAGGACAGTTCTTTCAAAGTGAGCCAATCCCTAGAAGAGATGAACCCTAAAGGTGGCCTCTATTCCCACAGCTAGAGCAGCTCTCTATCCATACACAGGATGACCTTGAAAGTCAAAAGCTGAACTTGGCCAAGTGTAGCAGAGAACCCCTAACCAGAGTGTTAAGCATCAGACACTGAAAGTTTCAAGTTTATCTGTAACAGAGGTCAGTACTGTATTATTTAATGCACAAATACATAATGTGTGCATGAGTAATCTTCAGGCATCCTCAGCATGAATACAAAACAAGTTCTATAGTGCCCACATAGTAACATGGACACTTCTGTTTTGTTAGGTCAAGTTTGTGCAGAATCTAAAGTGAGCCATAATGCTGGTAAGATTTGTTTACATGGAGTCAACCTTTGCTCTGTCACTTTCCTACTTTTTCACTCTCAACCCTTCCCCAACTTACTTTGTAAAACAAATTTATATCTTCCTACTTCTCACATGTATGGCCTTGTAAGATCTTCTTCTTTTTTTTTTCTCCTACTTTCTTTATAATCAATACTACTTTTAATAAAAGATATGGGGCTCTTTCTATAGGAAAAATCTAATTTTAATCTCAAAAATATAATATGGGATTTCACAATATGCTGATGGAACTGTAGAAAACATAAGGATAGCTGAGAACCTGTTTACGAGAACAGGATACAGCTGCCTTGAAACAGCTGCCCACTCTTCAGTGAGCCCGCCTCCTCTGTATAGCTGCAGGCTCATAGACCACTGTGGCTCACAGACATGGTCAACTAGCAAGCGTTCTGTGTATCCTCCTTATTCTCACTTATGGCTGCTAACATCTTTCTCTGTATCTCAAAAAGTTACCTCCAAAAACCTCTGAGGATTCTCGTGTTGTCAAGTTATCTTTTCTTGCTCCTATTTTTATCCCCTCAATACCAGCGTCCATAGGTTAAGAACCCAAGGAGGCTGGCCTCAGAGCATGGAACTCTCTCTGGGCACTGTCCACATAACTTGAGCTGTTGGTGTTTGCAAGCAGTTAAAATTCTTCCACATAGAGCAGCATAGAAAGCCTCCCCTACTCCATGGCTCAGGGTCTCAAATGAACCATGGTATATCCTCAAATCCAGAAGAATCCCTGTGGAAACAGTAGCTCTAACACGCTACACAGATATAGAGTAAAATCCCTCCTTCTGCAGATGTAATTCTCAACTCTTAAAACAGATTCAGCTGGACTTTGCTGGGTTAGGATGGGCAACTACTTTCTGGTAGAAACTCCCAGTTGTCTTCAGCACACATATACACACCCTCATCGCCTTTCACTGGCACCCTGGCTCAGACTGGCTCCTAGCAGCAGCACTGCTAGTTCTATTCAAACATATCTAAATCCAATGTAGGATTAAGTGGGGCATTCCATTATATATAGACCAATTTTATGATCAAAGGTGACCACACAATATGGTGAATGTTTAAACTTAAATATTTTTTTAAGTGCTCATTTTAATTGTGTGGAGTCCGAAGTCAGATGGTGAATCAAATAGGTGAGAACACCAGTGTGGCACTCACTGCAGTGGATGGCGCTCGGCAGCACCACTGAGGCATTTTTTACTGCGATTTGTAAAGCTACTCTTAGGTATCGTAGGGTAGTGATTATGTGAAATCTGTCTTCATAACCCCACTTATAGTTGGACATTTATTTGTACACAAATGTAATCCCTATTAAGACTTGTGATGGCATTAAAGTTGTTAGAGAACAGTGACTGAGAAGTATAATCAGAGAGAATCTCCTGCAGAGGAGAAAGGAGAAAGCACCAAGATGGAAGGAAATAAAGGAAAATTAGTAATCCTGGTGAAACTACACAGGTAACACACCTCAGGGAGGGAGAGAAATCAAGCAAGAGAAGAGAACAGATGGGGCCCCAGAATGCTTTGCATCCTTGCAGTCCCCCCAAGAGCTCTGCAGTTCTTAACTCAATGGAAGTAAAGGTTCTGCTCACACCTGGCTTGTGTACAGTTAAGTTCATCATCGTGCTGTGGCAGTACAGCCCCTAATTTGTAGTATTGCCATCATGAGGAGAAAAACTAAAACATCAACTAAAGACAGAGGCAATCATTGGGCAAAGGTGTGCAGGGCAGATTGACTGGGTTTGCTCCTGAACTACACATAAAAGGGAATATGACTAATATATAAAAAGTAACTCTTTCCTGAGCTAGACAGAGAGAGAGCTACTTATTAAAGTTTGAAAGTTCTGCTTTGAAAGAAAGCCAAGACACTCATGAGTCTCGGCTTGGATAAGGCAAAGTGCTCACTCTACCTGGTGATGCTGACTGGGTTTCAGAGCAGCATAGCAGGAGGGCAGTGTTTGCCAGGACACAGGAACAAAGCAGAGGCACCAGTTATCAGCATTTACTGACGAAAAAGGTCTCCATAGGCCTTAAGTGAAGAAATGAGGTTGCCTGGATCATGGAGGATACAGAACAGAGGACTCGATGATCTTAACTTTCTG
The DNA here is from genome assembly GCA_004025085.1 of Thryonomys swinderianus. Lineage (NCBI taxonomy): Eukaryota > Metazoa > Chordata > Mammalia > Rodentia > Thryonomyidae > Thryonomys > Thryonomys swinderianus. Next base: position 1,881 of record PVIC010019995.1, on the reverse strand, counting down.
CAATCAGAAGTAGACCGTGTCTGTCTGCTTCTAAGCTCCCAGCTATCCACTGCCATTCTAAACCCCAAAAAAGAAAGAATGCTGAGCAATTATGCTAATCACTGAAATCATTCATCTAGTTGATTTCTAAAAAGCCAGCAAATACAGGCCACAAAACCCCTCATAAACTTTAAATTCAAGCCACATACTTCAATAAAGCCAAATTTTTTAATCATCCCCAGTATCAAATCAATAGATTAAATGCCAGAAATAAAATTCAAATAATAATAACCCTACAAAACAATTCTTTGTATGGAGTAAATTAGAAATCCTTTCCAATGTAATGTACAATCTATTCTTGCTCTGAGCCAATATTTCTAATCTATGCAAAATTCTTTTTTGGGAGACCCATGAACACAAAAGCAGCAGCCCAAAAACAACAATAACAAAAATAAAACCTCAGGCCTGATAATCTTCAGTGCTCTGTGGGCCTCAGCTCTTTGGTTTCAGAAAGCGGGCAAGAAACTATTGATTTTCCCAGAAATAAGCAAGAACCAGCTAATTCCTTGAGGTGTTTAATGACTTTTTTATTTAACATTTCTCAAGGGCTTATCACATACTGAATGTACAGAACCTTTCTCAATGGTAGAGTATTTCATTTAGGCCGAAACACAGAAGGAGTAGGGAAAACATTAGCTTCAGCTGAAAACTTTGTATATGTCTGGACTGGATAGAGGTAAAGTTACTGTCCTTTTATCTCTGTCTTCACTGTCTTTCAGTGTGAGCTTGTCTCCATGTGAGCTTCCTGAGCTTTGATAAGCAATTTGTACAAGAGTAAAAGCCACAAACCTCCAATGTGTACAAGCATTGTTGTATTAAATGCTTTTGAATGCATCTTGTCATAAGTTCTTTACAACAATCTGGAGTTGCAGGTGTTATTTATTATTCTCAGTTTTAGAGTGCAGAAGAGTAAGATAACTGGTCAGAAGCTTAATGACTGACACAGCTTAATGGAACAGAGGAACCATTCAATGCCAGGTTCTAAGTTGTCCATGGTGTGTTCCGGAAACTAACATGCCCTCATTGTAAACATATATAGACATATTATTAAACAAATAATTATCAGAATGAAAGAAACATTATCATTTGTAACATAAGTGAAAGTGGAAATTATTATGTTAAATGAAATAAACCAGGAACAGAAAGACAAATATCACCTAATCTCACTGAAAAATGGAATATTAAACAGTTATTTCATAGAGGTTATAGAATCAGAGGCTGAGAACACAAGAGAAAGATAAGAATGGGAAGAGTTGTTCATTGGGTGCTAAGTACACTGAGAAGCGGGAAGTTTTGTATGTTATCATACAGTAAAGTAATTACCTGAAAATAAAGTGCTATGCATTTCCAAAAGCTGGAAAATTATGGAAGTTTTCAACATAATAAAATATAAAAATTTCAGAGTATAGATTTGTTTGATCTGATTTAAACTTGAGAATACATACATGTATGTAATGTGTATTATGTATGTGTATACTTTTATATGTCGGTTAAAATATATTTAAATTTAACATTAAAAATATGAAGTCACTGGCAACTTAAAAATTCTCCCAACTAATTTTAATTATTACAAAATCCCATTCAGAACTTTTCTGTAGTTAAACAATATGATATATATATATATTCACTTATTTTTTAATTGAATTCTTTATTGGTACATTTTATATACAGCCCACAAATTTCCCCAGAAACTCTATGAAGGAGGCAAATAAAAACCCAGTAGGATATTGTACTATGGTAATTGGCAGGTACATGTGGTATTCTTGGCCCTCTGCCATTATAGCTCCAAAAGTCACAAGAATTCTTATTCAGGTTTATAGATTTTCTGGATACTCAAGAATT
>PVIC010019994.1:0-29998 GCA_004025085.1 Thryonomys swinderianus | reverse complement strand
TCTTTCTTTCTTTCTTTCTTTCTTTCTTTCTTTCTTTCTTTCTTTCTCTCTCTCTCTCTCTCTCTTCCTTTTTCTCCCTCCCTCCCTCTCTTTTCTTTTCTTTTTTTTCTTTCGACAGGGTCTCACTTTGTAGTTCAAACTGGCCCTGAGCTCACTATGTAGCCCAGGCAAATCTCGAACTCAGCAATCCTGCTGCCTCTGCCTCCTGAGTGCTGGGATTACAGGCATGAGCCACCACATCTGGCACTGTGGTGTGTGGTACTGATTGCTGGGATTATGGGCGTGAGTCACCATGTCCAGCATTGTGGTATGTGTTCCAGGGATCAACCCAGGGACCTTGCACTTGCTAGGCAGGCACTGGAACCACTGAGTTAAATCTCCAGCCTTGAACATACTTTTCTTAATCAACTTTTATCAGCATTTCTGTACATGCATGTGTCTATAGATGTGAGTAACCCCCCTAAGAGACCCAACAAAATCACCCCCCAAACACCAACTCTGTATCCTTAAGATGCCAAGCCAGTGGATAGCCTACTTATTTCCAGGAGCAATTATGCAATGTCAGTTTGATAACTTAGTTTATATAATAGGATTATGTTTCTAGCTCAGTACTGTAATGTATGCTTTTGTATTTTTATTAATTTTTAATTGCCTTCCTCCTCCCTTCCCCTGTCCCTTGGGCTTATGTGTGTTTATAGACTTATGTAATTGTGTATGGCTGTTTCCTGAGAGATGCTGTTGTGGTGGGTGAGGTATTGTGAGGAAAACCCAGGAATGGGAAAATGACTGATAGAGAAGAACGGTGGGGTTGGCAAAGAGCCAGGGACCTGAGAGAGGGGACTTGCGGGGCGGGCGCTGGAAACACCAGAGGTTCTGTGTCCAGTTGTCCAAGAATGATTGTTTTGAGCATTGTCAGACACAACCGAGAAGATCAAAGAGTGAAAATTTTTCTTTAGTTAGATGCTCCTTCCTTTATTGCCCTCCCCTGTTACCTCTATTGTCTCGGGTGTGGCAGGTCACAGCGAGGCTCCTGTGGGTGTCAGAAGCGCTATCACACGGACTGATATGTCCGATAAATGTGGGTGAGGCATTGTAAGAATGGGAGGAAGCAATAAAAGCTCAAGCCCAGGGTGTGTGAGGTGGGAGGAATGGGGGGGCTTTTTTGGTGTTTGTCGGTGGCCTAGAATTGAGGACTATGGAAAAAGACAGCCTCACTTGTAACAGTTCTGTGCATGGAGAGCAGCAGCCCATTTTCTTCCCGTCGTAGTGACCTCCGGGACGGGCTCTGTTTCTGGGGCCTGCTCTCCTCTTCTGCTGATGGGGTGGTAGGAACTGATGATTGATCTTGAAGGCTGTGGAAAAGAAACTTGTTGCTTTTTTTCTGATGATAAAATTGGCATGTGATCAGGTAGGAAATGTGTGTACGTGTTGGAAAAACGAGAGTGAGACAGGACAGTTTGTGGCTAGCACTGTTTCTTTGTCACCATTGTCACAGATTGTCTATTCTTGCAGAGAGGACAGCCAGGATGGGACCAAGTTTTAAGGCGGAAGTGGGTTCTCCCCACAGGCTCAGTGCTGGAGGGCCTGGATTTCCTGATTTCCTCTCTTCCTAAGCAGCTCAGAGGAAGGTTTTACTTGGTGTGTTTGTGGCCTCGCTGGCTGAAGCCCCTGGGAATCTCTCATTCTTTCCCAAGAATGGATAACTCGAATCAGAAGTAATTCACGGGTGTGAAATACTTGGATTGGATGTCAAGATACTTCAAGTCCGGGAGTGGTTCCCAGCCATTGACTTTGTCTTCATTACCCCCGCCCCCAGTTTGTTTGGAGAAGTCTCACTGTGTGCTCCAGGCAGCCTTTGAATTCCTGTGTAGCACTGGCAGGCCTTGACTCTGTGGTGATTCACAGGTGACTCACCTGCCCCTCTGTTTGTGCTGCCACTCCTGGCTTTCCCATTGGATTTGTGGTCCCTCTGGCTTTCCTAAGAATAGTTTGTATCTCCCTGTGTAAGTTCAGCTGTTCTGTAAAAGTGCAGTTTTACAGGTGTGATGGTACATACCTGTAATGTTAGTATTCAGGAGGCTGAGACAGGAGGTTCACCAGAAGTTTGAGGCCAGTCTGGGCTACATAGCGAGACCTTGTCTCAAAAATCCAGGAGAAAAACAAGTCTGGTTTTATCTGGGAATTCTTTTTTTCTTTTTTTTTTTGGTAGTACCAGGGATCGAAATTGGGCCCTTGTGCTTCCAAGGTAGGTACCGCTTGAGCTAAATCCCTGGCTTCTTATTTGGGAATTCTTGAAATCTTCTTTGGGTGTCAAGGTTGGTGGTAGAAAGTGTAAGAGTTTAGACTCCAGTCAGGTCCAAAGTCCAAATTCTGGCCCCACCAGTGTTTAGCTCTGTGTCCTCAAATAACTGCTTCGGTTTTTTTTTTTTTCTGGGGGGGCTGGCCTCAAACTTTTCCTGCCTCAGCCTCCTGAGTGCCGGGACTACAGGCACGAGCTACCATGCCTGGCTGTTTCAGGTTTTTGAGTTTGTTGTGGATATTAAATGCAATGCAAACATCTGGATGTAGAAGAATGGGCAAGGGGCACCTGGAGTAGGTGAAGAAAGTTCTGTAAAAACATAAAAATTAAAATAGGAGTGTTCTTTTTCTGTAGAGATTTAAGGTCTGTGTCCATTGTCCGTGTGGAAGAGTGTGGCTGGCTGTGTGCTCTCCAGTGTACAGGGAGAGGGTAAGTCAGGCCTGCCTTTCATTCTGGTGAGGACTAAGCGTCAAAATTAGTAGAGATGACACCAAAATCTTAAAAGATTGTGTTCCCTTTATGATTTGTTTCATGGAAATAGCTCAAGTGATGAAAAAGGCATGTACATACCTAAGAGCTCCTTCGTTACTTTGTGTGGGGGATTATAGGAAAAGTCAGAAATAACTCTAGCTATTGTTTAGTGATAATTCGGCGGCCCAAGTGTTCTGCGAGTTGTCTGAGGTGTGTGGAGAGATGAAGACAGACAAGCCTGGCCTTGGGATCAGTCTACTTTATAGCAGTTCTCAGTGAACACGGCAGGCAGCTGTGTTTGTGATCATCACGGATGTATGATTTGGAGCCCTTTGCTTCTCTCTTATTTATATTTCTATGTGGAGTCACTTTTACTTTTTAAAACAGATGGAAAGAAACACATTCCCATGATCTGTTTAGCAGCAGCATGTGTCAGGTTGCTGTCAGTAGGGTTCATGTTCTTGTTAGTGGAGACCCTGGTCCCCAGCTTTCACCCACCTTCCCAAGAGCCCACACATCCGCGATCTCTCTGCTTCTACCCACATTTCTGAGGTCTGCTGTGTTGCAGGCTCCAGTCCAATCCTGTCTTGACCTCTGCTGTCAGGTACAGGACCTTCATGTATTTTATTGCCTCTCTGCCAGTTAAAGGTATAGGACTCATTCATGTGTTGTGCACTTTCCCTCTTAACTCCAGACTGATGTAAAATGCTATGCTTAAAGATGACTTTGGGTTGATGAGATCCCAACTTGTGCTGGTTTTTCATTATTGCTTCTGTGTTCCAATTTCAACTGCTGTTTTTCTCTTCTCTCTGTGAATTGGAAATGTTTCCTCTTGAGGAGGAAGTGCTTTCTTCCTCGGCCTAGCACCTGTGTGTCACTGCTAGAGTGTGGCTCCCGGCTCTTTTGGCCTCTGTTGTTGCTTTTCCTCTGCTTCTTAGGGCCTGATGGGCACTACTTTCACCGCCCTGGCCACTCTGCTCCTCTCCAGCGGCAGAGGGGAGACTGGGAGCCTGAGACAGTGTGTGGCCTGAGCCTAAGCCAGGTCACAGCTCTATGCACGGTGTGGTGCGCCCGGTGCACCACATGAGTCCTGAGTGCATCATGCCAAGCCATGTCCTCACATGCCAAGCTTCTGCAAAGGGAGGCTGGTACATTCCTAATTACCTTTGACACCCTCTGTCCACCCCCGATACCCTCTATCTGTCCCCCCAATTCCCAGAGGCCTCCTTTCCTGCTGACTGGACCGCCTCTGGTATGAGTACCAGGAACTTTCTTCAGCAGGCAAGTTGAACCCCTTTGGGAGATTTCTCATGTGTGGCAGAGCCTCTTTAGGTTCTCTGTTTTCACAGTTTTAATCAGATGCTTAGTATTAAACTTCCCTGTGCAAGTTATTGTCTGACTTACGCTTCCTGGTTGGACCCAGACAAGAAACACCATGCTGCCCAGCTGAGTGAGAAGGCTGAAGCAGGGCGGAGTCTCGAGGGATTTAACAGGCCAGATTATAGACTTAACTGGCCAGGTTACAGTTCCTTCCCTCCCTCCCTCCCTCCCTCCCTCCCTCCCTCGGTAGTGGGGATTGAACCTGGGCCCTTCTGCTTCCATGGTAGCCGTGGTACCATTTGAGCTAAATCTCCTCCCACCCTCCCTCTTGTGGTAGTGGGGATTGAACCCCGGGCCCTTCTGCTTCCATGGTAGCCATGGTACCATTTGAGCTAAATCCCCCGGCCCAGATTACTGTTTCTTGAATGCAGCGTCTAGAGGTTGGAAGAGAGCACATACTGCCGCGAACAAGTTCTTCACAGGGATTTCCTGCATCACAGCTTCTGTTCTCTGTAATGACTGTTCTGTCTTAGGGAAGTAGGTATCCCCAGGTTGTGAATTCTTGCTCTGAGCTTGCTCACCAGGCTCCTATGCTGTCATGGCCAATGGCCTTGTAGGTAACAGTTCTGGGGGTCCCAATGCCCGTGTTCCCACAGGACTGGGACAGGGATGACCCGAGGGAGCCATGGGCCTGGCTATGCTTGCTGTTCTCTTGAGTCCAATGTGGGCTCACTGTTCCTGCAGCTCTTCTGTCCACTAATCCTGGAAAATCACCCCAAATTTCCCTATTGCCTTGTAGCACTTAATAAAACAAGAACAGATTTATAAATGTGTATATGTACGTAATTTCCAGCCTACACATAAGTGATTTCCTTTATCATCTTTTTGGAGAAAGGAAGTGAACTTTGAGTTAATCTAGTTTCTACTTAGTGTACATGGTGTTCAACGACCTTGACCAGCCTATCTGTGTCTTCTGCAAAAGCTGAAGGCCTCTCGGGTGCCGGGTGCCATGTAGTGGGTTATAATGGTGGCGCAGGGTGGAGCATGGGCTGCGCTGACCTGGGGAGGAAACCCTCATCTCCGGGAGGTGGGGCGGTGCCCTAGGCAAGGGTACCTCCTCCAGCAGGCCAGCTCTTAGGGAAGAAGGGCCAAGGCTGTGAGCCACAGCTCTGTGAGTGGTCAAGAGAGGACGCAGAGGCAGAGCTGGGCTGTGAGGGGGCTATCGGCGGGAGGGCTGGGCACAGGACTGAGAATGGTGAGCAGGGAGAGTAGAGGCCGGACGTGTGCTTGCAGGCTCTCAGTGGGCAGTGGCAGAGTGTGAGCTTGTGAGACACACGAGAGGCAAGGACAAGGTGCCTCTGACAGTCACGGGTGGGGAGCATGAGTGCTGGCTCTTGGTTTAGTGTGGGGAGCAAGGCAAAGAAGCAGTTCAAAGAAATGCTGGAATTTTCACCCAGATACCTGGGAACTTAACCCATGGTGAATGAGGGATGGGACGAGGGCAGAGGATGTAGAAGATACTTGGAGTTAGATGTGTATTCTTTTGGAAATATCTCTGGCAGCGGATAAGTAAGTTTCATGAGACAAAAACTAAGCCGAGGATTTTTAGCTCAGTGGTTCCAGCATCTGCCTGGCAAGGGCTAGGTCCTGAGTTCAATCCCTGATAACCACATACTACAATGCAGGGCATGGTGACTCAAGCCTGTAATCCCAGCACTCGGGAGGCAGAGGCAGGAGGATTGCTGAGATCGAGGCTTGCTTGGGCTACATAGTGAGCTCAGAGCCAGCCTGAACCACAAAGCGAGACCCCATCAGGGAATAAAAAAAAAGTTAATAAATAGACAAAGGAGAATAGAATTTGAGAAATTTGTCATTAAATGTTTGATAGAAAAAGCAGGACCCCTGAAGAAAGACATCCGTAAGCCTTGGCCTTTAATTATATCCTCTTTCCCTTGAGAATCTAAAACCCTTTACAGTTTTAGTAAAGGCAGAGCAAGATGATCCCTTGTCCCTATATCATATCTTCCTTTTCTGAAAGTTCTTTACATGTTTATTTGAAGAATAAATCTTGTGATTAATATAAAGTTCTTGTTTTGTTTTTTTTTGGAGCTGAGGCTCAAACCCAGTGCTCTGCACATGCCAGGCCAGTGCTCTACTACTTGATCTACACCCTGCCCTTGTGATTAAGTTGTACTTTGAATAATAAATACCACTTGAGCAAATCAGCCGCAGTGGATTTTAGGGTTGTCATCTGTGGGGCGGAGAATGTGCCCTGCCGGACACTTTGATCTATGTTGCCTGTGCAGAAGTGTAGGTGATTCAATTCATTAGAAGTAATTTTCCCTTTAATTTTGGACATGAAGAGTAAAACTAATGATGAAAAACCAAATCCTTAAACGTAGCCTGTCATTCTGTGGCTTGTAGGGCAGAAAGCGGAGGCAGAAAGTCTTTCGACCTAGTGCCAGCCTCTCAGCGGGTGTGGGACAGTCCTGGGCCCCATGCCCAATCCTTGGCAAGACGCGGTTGAGCCTCTTGGTGCCATTAAGGAACAGGTGCTAGGTACGGGCCAGCGCTTCTGGTCCCGCCTCACCCACCATCTGCCCTGAGTGTGGGGAGCCGGTCTCTCCCCAGAACCACTTAGCCACACACTGTCTCCATCTCTGTTATCTGTGCAGAACCTGGAAAAGTCTGGCAAGGAGCAAGCGACAGATGGACCCAGCTGGGAGGTGAAGAGGTGGGGAGACCACATGCAGCAGGTTCTCAAGCAGGGGCTTGAGGCTGGGCAGGTTCTCCGCAGTGATCGTCTGGCAGTGGGCCAGGCCTCCTCCTCTCCTGAAGACTTGGGGAATAGGTGTTGAGAAGGAAACAGTGGTAATAGGGGAAATAAATGTAACTCAGCCTGCTAGATGTCAGGGAGGGGAGTTCCTGTTCCCTATAGCCAAGGATGAATTCTAAGGAACAGCAGAGGTTAAGAGTAAGAAATATTTGAAAGAGAGAGAGAGAGAGAGAGAGCACCCCTGAGAGATAAGAGGGGACATGAAAAATGAGTTGCCTTGGACCCCACTTGACAGAGCAAAATGGGGAGAAGTGGGTGCAGAATCACCAGGTGAGTACAACAAAACTGTGATCAGCCAGTAAGATAACATGTTTAGTCCTTAGATAATATTGACCCAGAGGGGAAGCAGGTCAGGTACCAAGTTGTACATGGAAAGAACAAGGATCTTTTTATGAAGAGTTCTGACCACCCACCGGGTGACTGATTTCCACGTCAGGTTCTGATCACCCTTTGCTCCTGGGAGCAGTGTAGGCAGCTTAGCGTGGCTTTGGGTCTGCTGTGGGTGTGTTGCGAACACTGTCCGTGGTAAGCTGTTGCTGGGTGTCTGCCTTGATTGCTTCGAGCTGCTTGTTGGGAAGGGTGGTCCCTACCTCAGTTCTGTGTGTGACAGCCATGGTTTTAAGTGGGAGGAAAAAGTAAAAACAGTCTCTTAGTCAAGGAACTAAGGTTTTGAGAAACTGGCTTCCCTGAAGTCGTAGAGAAGTGTTTGGGTGTCACTGCCTGCTCTTACAGTTCGGTGATTGTCCGTTTCTGGGTGTGGTGTGTAGCCCTCTGAAACCCCGCTGCTGGGGCTCACAGCCTGACTCCACCTCTGACTCCTTAGGAGAGGAGGGGTGACCAGGGACAAGTAACAGTTCAGTAAATATTACTTAGGATGTCACTCTACCCTCGTGTTTGATTTTTTGACTCATGGTAGTTTTGTATAAATACCAGGCTTTTAGAAAATTAAGAATATTAACTACTGAAAAAAACTAGCATAGCTTTGGTTCCTTTCATCATAATCTTGTGCGGCAGCATTCACTTGTGTTATGTATGGTTTGAAATTCAGACCCTGGAACCACACTGGTTGCGTTTGAATCCAGGTTCTTTCATTTACCATCTATGTGATCTCTGGCAAATTCAGTCATTCCTCATGCTTTAGTGTCCTCCTCTGCAAAATGAGTGTGTTCAGAGAGGCTGCCTGACAGGACTGATGGTGCCTGGTATGCATGTAGAGCAGATGCGCTCACATTTTCCTCTTGGGCCTGGGAGCCCTTTCTGGTAGATGGAGACGGTGCAGGTCAGGGCAGGCTGCTGGGTCCACAACCTGGGCAGCCGTGTGTGGCTGAGGCAGGAGCCCCGTGGCCAGCGTGCCCCCCTCCTTCCCTGTGCGGCAGCTCCCGAGTGCAGCTCAGGCTGGGGAGAGGGACTGTCCTGCTGTCTGCACAAACGGTCTCTGTTGTCTGTGGCATTTTATCTGGATAGTCGCATAGCTTCAGTGTAGATATTTTGTAATCCATTTTCAGCTAATTCTTCCTGTTTCCACATTGCCTTTCTAAATATTTCAATTGCAAAATAAGAAGGTTGGTTTTTGTTAAACAAAATCAGCTGAAGTATTGCAGACAGTTGAATGCAAAGCAATTCTTTGTCTTGCATATGGAATTTTCCTCCTGTTTCTATTATTCTGAATATTCAGTGTTACATAAGAGAAGGTTTATGCCATTTTCTCCATCTTTGGAGTTAGTAATTGTTCCTGAAAACCTCCTCTCATCTTTTTTTTTTTTTTTTTTTTTTTGGACAAGGTCTCACTTTGTAGTTCAGGCTGGCCTTGAACTCAGCAATCCTCCTGCCTCTGCCTCCCTAGTGCTGGGGATTACAGGCGTGAGCCACCATGCCCGGCAATGTGGTGTGTGGCACGGAGTGGGGGGGGGCTTGCTCTGGTGAAGCAGATGGAGGAACCATTGAGCTAAATCCCTAGCCTGCTCCTCGAATTTTTGTTAGGCAATATAACTTCCTGCTTAAAAAAGGACCCAAAGTTGGTTTTTCTGGCTGCAATAGCAATGTTTGGTCAGATACTTTTTTCCTACAAATGTCTTCATGAATGTCAGTTCAATGTAAGCATCTAGAAAGGAGAATTCTCATGCAAGTCTGTGTCCAAGTCACATCTGCTCTGTGAAAATATGCAACTGAGGATCTTAGTGCTTGTCCCTTTTCCTTCTCAGATAGATTTGGAAGAAATACCCACTAGCAGTTTCCCACGGACTGAACTTTTATGAGTGTCAGCTCTTACAGGAAAGGCTTCTCTGAGAGACAAGAGCCAGTAGGTGCTGCCATTTACACTTGTGTAGAGAATCTAGTATCCATTACCCTGCTCCCAGGGTCCTTGGTCCTGAGACAGCCCCGAGTCTTCACTGTAAACCAGTCAGGCTATGAGAGTGTAGTTTGCTCTGTAGAAACAGGAACTGTGCAAAGTGCTACCTTAAGAGCTGGCGGATCCCTCCTCACCCTTGCAGCTTCACTCCACTGTCATACTCCCCCCCCCACCGCGCCCCCGCGCCTCCATTTTTCTTCCTGTTAAAGCAGCAGACAGGAGGCCATGAGGAAGTGCAGGATGAGGGCGGTCTTGGTCTTCCTAGAGGACCATGAGCCTTGCACCCAGGTGAGTGGTGATTTACAGTCTTTATTCTGAAAAGAAGGGTTGGCACTTGGATAAGGGATCTCCATGTGGTTATGTCTGGGTTCCTCATATCCCTGGCCTCACTAAGCAGGGTGTAAAACTTAACACCTCTGTAGTCATTTTTACAAGTTATTTACACTGTGCCTTTTCCTGGGGGAGTTTGCCATGAAAGTCCATGCCTCTGATCTACTGTAGGCTGTCATGTACTCTCAAAGTTCCAGGAATTGTCTGTTAGCGTCAGAATTCCTGTACTGAGCTGAAATTTATGCTGTTCATAGAATGTGCTAGGTTTTGCTGGGTGCCATTCCGTCTTTCTCCTTAGTTTTTCTCCATTCATCTCATACTTTGCCTTGTTGCCTTCTTTCAGCCTAAGAAGGGACTAAGACCTGCTGACCAGCAGTTCCAGGCCAAAGGATGCTTATGTGTTAGGGAACTGTCCTAACTTAGAATCATTTATTTTTGAAAAATATTTTATCTCAAATCTGAAAGTTGGAAGAAAAAAAAAAGGATTAACTGTAAGTGTATTTTTTTTCTAAAAGAGATGACAGACTGTTTACATTCACACAAATGTATTACAAATTTGCAAATATATTTGTAAATCAATGCAAAGCTCTTGAGGTTGCCTGAGATGTGCCTGGCTGGAAGCTTCAGGGGGCTCTTCACTTTTGCTGGATAGCTCTCTCATTTGAAAGGAGCTGACTGGAGGAGGATGTGCACGGGAGAGGATGGTTTGAAATTATTTAGGCCCCTAATTTGAAGCACTTTAAAACTCCAGTGAAGGAGTGAGAAAAGTCTTGGGGCGTCTTTCTTCAGAGGGAAGTAAAAGAATGCGTTTCTTGCCGGGCGTGGTGGCTCACGCCTATAATCCCAGCACACGGGAGGCAGAGACAGGAGGATTGCTGAGTTTGAAGCTTGCCTAGGCTACATAGTGAGTTCAGAGCCAGCCTGAACTACAAAGCGAGACCCTGTCTTAAAAAAAAAAAAAAAAAAAAAAAGAATGCGTTTCTTGCTGGCTCAGTGGCAGGCTGCTGGAGGGACAGAAGTGGGGAGTGCCGGGGAGTGAGGAGAGACGGATGCTGGTAGGAGCTTGCTCGCTTAGGTGACCTGAGAGTGCCTGTGTTCTTTCTGATCTGCCATGCTTTCTGGATCTACAAGGCTTTGGGAAGTTGGAGGTTTGGGGCAGAAGCTGACTTTAAAAAGGAAAACCTAACAAGCCAGGTTTTGTGGCGCACTCACGTAGTCTCAGCTACCTGGGGAGGCTGAGGTAGGAGGATTACTTGAGTCCAGGAATTTGGAGCCAGCTGGAGCATCAGATTGGATTCTGTCTCTTAAAAGATACAATAAAAGGGTTGGGGATTTAGCTTAGTAGCAAAGTCCCAAATTCAGTCCCCAGTGCCACATACCATAATGCTGGATGTGGTGGCTCATGCCTGTAATCCCAGCACTCAGGAGGCAGAAGCAGGAGGATTGCTGTGAGTTCAAAATTTGCCTGGCTTACATAGTGAGCTCAGGGTAGCCTGAACTACAAAGCTAGAACCTGTCTCAAAAAAAAAAAAAAAAAAAAAAAAGATTTAGCCCAGTGGTTCTGGTGCCTGCCTAGCAAGCGCAAGTTCTCTGGTTTGATCCCTGGTAACCACATATAACAATACTGGGCATGGTGGCTCATGCCTACAGTCCCAGCACTTGGGAGGCAGAGGCAGGAGGATTGCTGAGTTCAAGGCTAGTCTGTACTACATAATGATCTCTGGGCCAGCCTGAACTACAAATGAGACCTTGTCTCAAAAACAAAATATCATAACAGACCCCTTTACTTATAGTCATCTATCAGAATCTGTGGGCATTTGTTTCCAGAATCTCCACAGAGAGCAGAATCCATGGATGTTCAAGTCCCTTGTGTAGTATTTGCATATAATCCATGCACATGATCGCTTGTGCTTTAAATCATAAGGAGATTATTTATAATAATAGAATGGTTGTTATACTGCATTAGGAAAGAATGACGAAGGGGAACCTGTTTAGTGTAATACAGTTTTTTTCTTTCAGTATTTTTGATCTGTGGGGCTGACTGTGCAGATAGTTGAAGCTGTATAGCAATAGTGAAAACAAGCTCCTGAATTAAAATTTACTAGATAGGATAAGAGACAGAAGAAGGAGACAAAGTGGTGCACACCTGTAATCCCAGCACTCTTGGAGGCTGATGCAAGAGGATCACAAGTTGAAATCCCATGTAGGCCATTTAGTGAGTCCTTCTGTCAAAATTTAAAACAATAAAAGAGGGCTTGTGATGCAGCACAGTGGTAGAGTTGTATCCCAATGATGATGATGATGATGATGATGATAATGATGATGACTCCAATGACAACAGACAGACCCAAAATAGCTGTAAATTCCCATTGATCTGATGGGGCTGTCACAGCATTCTCTGCATGACAAATATTCTTCACTTGAATTACTTATTAGAACCCAGTGAATTTAAAAATTCACTTCTATTTTTAAAAAGCAAACACTGCGGTTGATTAAAATAGACAACCTTGCTTTAGAGTTGGAGAGGACTAGTTGCCTTTGAGATCCCACGACCTTGGCTAGGATGTGGGCTCCGCCTTGACTTCTCTAACGTGTTACATGGGAATAAAAGTAACGTGACCTAAGGATTAAGTTCCCAGTTGTCATATTAACCGGAAGAGAAAATCCTTCAGGTTTTTATAGTACATTGCTGTTCTGCTCTGTGGAGGGAAGGATGCCTTTTAATGTCAAGTTTGGCTAAATTGCTCTTGCGCAGCTCATCCATTTCAGAGGTGTTGGCATCTTGGTGTTGTCTCCAGGCAAACATGTCCTTACTCTTTGTTCTTGTGTTACCCACAGCCTGAAATTCTTGATCTTTCACGGAAATGTTTTTTCTCTTTGCCATACATTGTTGAGATTTTGATAGACATACTTGTCCATGGTGCCTTCACCCATGCGTAGTACATTTTATACCCCGGAAAGTTCTTCCTTGTCCTTTGCTAAACCTCCAACCCTCTTCGCTTTTGGATCTCAGGAACCTGTCTTATTTTTGCCTTTAACTCCCGCCTCACAGACTTAATAAAACTCTATGTAGGGTAACTTGGAGCTGCCTCAAAATAGGATCCTTTCCTACTAATATGCTAATAGGAGGGATTTAGCTCAGTGGCACTGCACCTGCCTGGTAAGCATAAGGTCCTGAATTCGATCCCTGAAACTGAAAAGAAAAAAAAAGGCAAAAGGCAGTTTACTCTAAAAATAAATTTGAACATGCCTAGTGCATGTCAGATAAATGGCCTAGCCACTGAAACTATAACAGTTTTACAAAACAGTCAATAGGTGGGACTGAGTACCCATGAGAGGGTGCCAGGGAACTGTTAGGAGGCATCAAGAGGCTGTTTTGTGTACTGCCATCGTAATGCTGTTCATTTCTGGATCATAATGTTCCCTTCGCCTGGTTTAGACACACCACAGGAATATCAGGGGGTCAGAGGTCTGCTTTCTTATCTGCTCAGCCAGGACAGATGTTCCCTCAGCGTGCCCCTCTGATGGGGTCCCACAGCAGCCCACATTAAGTCCTTGTGAGTCTGTGCACAGGACACCCACACAGGGGTGAGTGACTCATTTTATCCTTCAGGGTCACCTCCATCTGGGCCGTCCTCACCAGCCTAGGACCCGGGAACCTATCGAGTCCTCCACTGCGGGTTTTCTCATATGACAGGCTAATGTTGTCTACTCTTAAAGCTAATATAAATAATTGAAATTTGGGGTTCGGTTGTAATGTAATATTGCTGATAATAATAGTTTTCCTCTTTATTTTTTAATTTTTTGAGACAGGGTCTTGCTTTGTAGTTCAGGCTGGCCCCAAACTCACTGTGTAGCCCAAACCAACCTTGAACTCACAGCAATCCTCCTGCTTCTGCCTCCCAAGTGCTGGGATTATAGGTGTGAGCCACCACACTTGGCACTGTGGTATGTGGTTACTAGGAATCGAACTCAGGACCTTGCGCTTGCCAGGCAGGCCCCAGAACCACTGAGCTAAATCCCTGCCTCCCAGTTTTTCTATTTCTGGTGGGTAGTCTATTGTGGGAATTTACAACAATTAAATAACTTACTAAAGTTGTTATAAATTAAGTAATTTATAATAAATAATGAATAATTTGTCCTATTGGTCTAGGTTTTTGGTTATTAGGATAAGGATGTCATGAATCTTTTATCTCTCTGCTGCATATGCAGGGTGGTTAATGTTGTCATTGTTTCCTGGCCCTGCACACTGAGCAAGCATTGTACACCCTCTTCCTCAGTTTCCTTTTCCATAACAATGGGTTGTAAAATAATTCAAAGTTGAGACTAGCATTTAAAAAAAAAAAATGAAGGGCCGGAGGGTTAGCTCAGTGGTTCCAGCGCCTGCCTCACAAGCGCAAGGTCCTGAGTTCGATCCCCGGTAACCACACACAGTGCTGGGCGTGGTGGCTCACGCCTGTAATCCCAGCATTTGGGAGGCAGAGGCAAGAGGATTGCTGAGTTTGAGGCTTGCCTGGGCTACATAGTGAGCTCAGGGCCAGCCTGAACTACAAAGCGAGACCCTGTCTCCAAAAAAAAAAAGAAGAAATAGAAACCTAGGGCAAATGACATGCAGCTATACAGTATGATACATATAGCATGGTGTGTGTGTGTGTGTGTGTGTGTTGAGTGGGTCACAGTATAAAACACATTTGTTATTATGAATTGTAAGCAAATCAGTCTGCAAAGTACTGATTTGTATGTACCTTCATAAGCAAAGAGTTGAACTCCTGTGAGGTTATTTATTAACCCTTACCCCACTCCTGAGGTGTCTAAAACAACAGCGCTGTTATCTGTCTAAAAGGCATCATTTTAAAAGCTTGTATAAAACAACCTACATTTCTGACAACCATTCTCGGCAGTGAGTTTGCCCCCACTTTATGAATGGAGCAAGTGGGACATCAGCTGTACCACTGGGAAGGTCACAGAGCTAGAGAGGAAGGGCCGTGATTTGAGCCAGAGCTGGTGAGTCAAAAGCCCTTGCTCTACACTGCTCTTCCTGGGGAGGCCACAAAGGTGAGTAAAATGTACATGCAAGTGAGTAATTTACTTATTCATGTCATGTTTTCCTCCCTTTTATTCCAGATATGAGAAATGAGTGTTGGACGTCGAAGAATAAAGTTGCTGGGTATCCTGATGATGGCAAATGTCTTCATTTACTTGATTATGGAAGTCTCCAAAAGCAGTAGCCAAGAGAAAAATGGGAAGGGGGAAGTAATAATACCCAAAGAAAAGTTCTGGAAGATATCTAGTCCCCCCCAGGCGTACTGGAACAGAGAGCAGGAGAAGCTGAATAAGCGGTACAACCCCATTTTGAGCATGCTGGCCAACCAGACAGGGGATGGATATGGGTCTTCAAATTTAAGCCATCTGAATTACTGTGAAGCTGACCTGAGGGTCCCATCAGTTATCACAGATTTTAATAACTTGCCGGACAGATTTAAAGACTTTCTCCTGTATTTGAGATGTCGAAATTATTCACTGATTATAGATCAACCAAATAAATGTGCGAAGAAACCTTTCTTATTGCTGGCAGTTAAGTCCCTCACTCCACATTTCGCGAGAAGACAAGCAATTCGGGAATCCTGGGGCAGAGAAACCAATGTGGGGAACCAGACAGTGGTGCGAGTCTTCTTGCTGGGCCAGACGCCCCCAGAGGACAACCATCCAGATCTTTCAGATATGCTGAAATTTGAGAGCGAGAAGCACCAAGACATTCTCTTGTGGAACTACAGAGACACTTTCTTCAATTTGTCTCTGAAGGAAGTGCTATTTCTGAGGTGGGTGAGTACTTCCTGCCCAGATGCTGAGTTCATTTTCAAGGGCGATGATGATGTTTTTGTGAACACCCATCACATCCTGAATTACTTGAATAGTTTATCCAAGAGCAAAGCTGAAGATTTGTTTATAGGTGATGTGATCCACAATGCTGGGCCTCATCGGGATAAGAAACTCAAGTACTACATCCCAGAAGTTGTTTACTCTGGGGTCTACCCACCTTACGCAGGGGGAGGTGGATTCCTCTACTCTGGCCATTTGGCCCTGAGGCTGTACAACATCACTGACCGTGTCCATCTCTACCCCATTGATGATGTTTATACTGGAATGTGCCTTCAGAAACTCGGCCTCGTTCCAGAGAAACACAAAGCCTTCAGGACATTTGATATCGAGGAGAAAAACAGGAATAACATTTGTTCCTATGTAGATTTGATGTTAGTGCATAGTAGAAAACCTCAGGAGATGATCGATATTTGGTCAAAGTTGCAAAGTGCTCATTTAAAATGCTAAAACATATACAAGCTAAATTTTGCATAGAAAGGCATATCTGGACTAGTTCCCATATTGTATTTTCACATTAGGTAATTTGTATGTTAAATCATCAGAATTGCCTTTATAAGTAGTATCCATTTGGGGGCCCTTGGAGCCCTTCAACTTGGTACTTTTGTGATGAGGGGAAGCAGATGACAAATTTTTTATGGAGGATATGGCAGGATGATTGGTTCTAGTCCTTTCTACTGTCTAGTGGTCATTAGTTTCTAATTTATCCCCTCTCATCTGAATCATGTTTCTAGAATTTGACCACTGTAAGTTATTTTTGTTTTGCCCTTCTATATGAGAGTATTCTTACTTTGATTATAATAACTGATTTATCTATAATTCAGGTATTTATGAAACTATGGGCTACCAAGATTTTGTTGTTCATGACTCAGTGGTTTTTGTGGAATGGAATTACCTTATTTTCGTGATATGTGGGTGAATTTTGTTTTTGTTTGTTTTGTTTTTGTTTTTTTTTTTTTTTTTTTTTTTTTTTTTTTTTTTTTTTTTTTTTTTTTTTTTTTTTTTTTTTTTTTTTTTTTTTTTTTTTTTTTTTTTTTTTTTTTTTTTTTTTTTTTTTTTTTTTTTTTTTTTTGAGGCAGGGTAGTCTCACTATGTAGTCCAGGCTGGCCTTGAACTTGCTAAGTAGTTGAGGATGGCCTCAAACTCATGGCAATTTTTCTGTCTCAGTCTCCTGAATGCTGAGATTACAGGCGTGTACTGCCACACCCAGGTGAGATGGATGAATTTTAAACATTGTTTAGAAAATGAATTTAGGTCAAAGTTTCCTGCCACCCTATCAGTATTTTTTTATGTTAATATAATTAGTTAATTTTTGTTGCTGTTGTTGTTTTTTGAGACAGGGTCTCGCTTTGTAGTTCAGGCTGGCCCTGAGCTCACTGTGTAGCCCAGGCAAGCAGTTGAGAACTCAGCAATCCTCCTGTCTCTGCCTCCCGAGTGCTGGGATTACAGGCGTGAGCCACCACGCCCGGCACTGTGGTATGTGGCATTGAAGGCTGGTGGGCGTGAGTCTCCACTCCCAGCATTGTATGTGGTTACCGGGATCGAACTCAGGATGTTGCCCTTGTGAGGCAGGCACGGGAACCACTGAGCTAAATCTCCAGCCCAATTAGTTAATTTTTAAAATAAGAATCACTATGACAATTTTCCAATTTATCTTGTGATTTATGATCATGAAAAGGAGTTTAATTTTTCTCATGGGTGATGTCAGAAGAGTTACATAATTTTAGTATTTTGAAAACGAGAAGTGTGATTCCATAATGACCAACTGATGATTGAATCTCCCCTGACAACCGTTCATATGAGTATAAATTTTCAGTGTGGATTAAGGAAGTGTGTCTGACTTTTGAACTTCAAGTACAGAGATGGATGTTCTAGATGTTTTAAGTGGTTTGTCAGATGAAAACTCCAGGATTCTATTCTTGCCATATTTTCACATATTGCTTATATAAAATGATGATTCTGAGTAGTGATCACTTCCCTGTTGCAGTGTAGAAGTGCCTGTGTTTTATTTATTGCTCAGATCAAAGACCAAAACATTTTCTTAAATATATTTTGTGTAATATTTTATTTGTATACAGTGTTGTTGATGAAATATTTAACTAGAGCATGATATTTTAAATGCTAAGATGTAACATGTTAAATAAAGCTAATGGTTATTTTTGAATTTTAAAATTCATTTTTTGAGGATATGAACTAGTTGATAAAATTCTGCCAAAACTATTGCTTACATGTACTATCTTATAACATGCTTTCTTGAAATATTTTTGTGTTTTTAGAGAGGAAGGTCCCTATCAGATACAATATTGAGGACTGTAAAACTGTGGAAATAAAATAACTATTTTTAATTGTCACGTGTAATAATCTTTTTTTGCCTTTAATCTGATATCATTTTCCTCAGAATCCATGGCAGTAATGTCAAATGATAAATTTTTCTATTTCAATAGATTATTCAACTTTACTTTTAAAACCTCAGAAGTGGGCCGGAGGGTTAGCTCAGTGGTTCCGGCCCTGCCCCACAAGCGCAAGGTCCTGAGTTTGATCCCCGGTAACCACATACAATGCTGGGCGTGGAGACTCTCACCATGCCAGGCATGGTGGCTCACGCCTGTAATCCCAGCACTTGGGAGGCAGAGACAGACAGATTGCCGAGTTCGAAGCTTGCCTGGGCTACATAGTGAGCTCAGAGCCAGCCTGAACTACAAAGTGAGACCCTGTCTCAAAAAAAAACACAAAAAACACCTCAGAAGTGCTTTCCTACTTAATGTCTTTAAAGAGAAGTATGAATAATTATTTATGTTTCTGTTTCCAGTGAGTAGAAAGTATTTAAATCGGGAAAGGTCCAGCATCAGAGTGACTGTATAATCCTCAGACTTTTCCATTTTGGGGTTTGTAACCACGGTGATGAAATATACAGACAGCCGTTCCCACTCAAGTTTCTTTCATAGAGACCATGTGGAGAAGATACTGCCAGTGTTCAACTATTAACAAGGAGACACTTGAAGCTCAAAAAAACAGAAGGAGTAGTGTTGTGAGGAGATTCAGCAAACTGTGGAGGCTCTTTATAAACAAGTATGAATTCAGAGAGTTGCTTTGGGTTTGAAGACTAGAGTACACCTGGTTCTAAAGATTTTGTGGGGCAGCACGTGACCTCTGCCAGCACGTCTCCCAAAAGGCCTTGTTGCCCTATTAGGGTAAAGTAGAGTGAAGAAGCTCCAAGAACATCCATAGGTAATTGGTTCACAATGTGCCTGTATCCCTATAGCTTGAGCAATCAGTCTCAATAATAGGTATCTCCTCTGAGTTGAATGTCCTTGTTTTGTTTTTGGTTTTGTTCTAGTTTTTTCCTTAGGGGCATTCTGCTTCCTTGCAATGAGAAAAGAAGCCATATAACTGGAGGGGTACTGGGGACATTGCACAAGTGTGCTGTTGTTTACACACAGACTGGCGTTGAGCTTTTTTTGTGACTACACTCAAGGCTTGTTGATTTTTTTTAGTTTGAAGGTCAGTCTCAAAATCTGTTGTCAGGATCGGACTTTTTATAAATTTAAACAGGCCTTGAAAGGAAGGGAGTAAAAATAGACAAGAGCTTATTCTTCTCTCTGACCTTAGTTACTCATCTCCTTTCTTGAGGTGGTCAAGGAACACTGGAAAAGGACAGGAAGTTAGATGAGTATTTGATTACATTTAAAAACCGAATCTAGCATCTTCCTACTTTTCCTCTTGTGATTGGTATTTGAGTATCAATATTGAGTATTTGATTTTGGGGGTCATTTTGGCTCTCCGAGACAGAAAGGGAAGATGGCATATTTTCACTCCCCAGAAATATGAATGAAACTTTACTTGGGCCAAAAGTTAACTTCATACATAAAACACAAAAATAAGTTAACTTCTCTGTGATATATCTTCTGTTAAATGTCAGGTGAAGTAAAAATTATTGTTTGGGGGCCAGAAATTTAGCTCAGTGGTTCAGGTGCCTGCCTAGCAAGTGCAGGGTCCCTGGTTCAATCCCCAGTAACCACATACCACAATACGGGGCATGGTGACTCACACCCACTAGCAATCAGACCACATATCACAATGCTGGGTTTGGTGGCTCAAACCTGTGATCCCAGCACTCAGGAGGCAGAGGCAGGAGGGACTGCTGAGTTTCAGGCTTACTTCAACTACATAGTGAGCTCAGTCCTGTTCAGGTATACATCTCTGTCACTGATCTGTGTTTGGGAATTTTCTTCTCAAGCAACTTTGATGGCTTTTCAGCTTTCTTGTGAAAAGGGATGAATTGTTTGCACTGAAGAAGCAAAATGGAAGGTTTTAATTTGATTATGATTGAAATGGAGTAGGGTGTTTGTAGCTTCACAAAAGCTACGCACATCGTAAAGCTACTCTGTGTTCTACTCAAGCGACAAACCGCCAAGCAGGCACAGCAAGGGCTCACCTCATTTTCCTGGGACCCTGTGCTCCTCTCCCAGAGGTTGGATCCCCTAAGCATTCTACAGCATGAGTAACCCTGGTCAGACGACCAGCTTCCAAAGTCTCAGAACAAAATAAAAAGTATCATACCCTTGGTTTGAGCTCTTCCACAAACAGACTTTGCATAAAGATTTAAGCGCAAATAGTGTTTTATTTGCCTAGCATGCATGGGCCCATGCTCAGTTCTTAGCACCTCAAAGAGTGTATATGCTAAAGTTAAGTAGCTACTATTACTGTAATCCACTGCAAAGCTAATTTGGTTGTGAGTTGTAATCAATTTGGCTTTCTATAAAAATGTTTATTTTGGCTTTTTTCTTTTTAAAATATTTTCAAACCAGATGTGATGGCCCACACCTGTAATCCTAGGTACTTGGTAGGCTGAGGTAGGAAGAACCCAAGTTTGAGGGCAGCCTGGTAAATTTAGAGAAACTGCCTCAAAATAAAAAATAAGAGCTGGGAATGTAACTCAGCAGTAGAACACCCCTGAGTGTGTTATTACTGAAGAAACAAAAAAAATCCAAAGCAATATCTTATTATCGGATTATATCTCTTTCCATAGAAACCTGTTCATATTATTATGAAGGAAGGACAACTGATTTGTAGAAGTTCCTAGGAAGCATTCCTTTTTCAGGCTTGTCTAGCTGAAAAGCCATTTTTCTGCACTGGAGGCTGAAGGAGGTTCTTGCTGAGGGCTTGTCTTGCTTTCCTTCAGGATTGAGCAGGAGCGCAACCCCTGGACCCCAGGTGTGGAGCTGCTGCTTTCCCTCCTCTTTGCGCTGGGTGTCTGGGCTTCAATGCAGCATCTCGTCCCAGCTGGAACACTGTCCCTGCTCCATTTCTCAGTAGTTAAGCACCTGAGTTCATGCTGAGCCCAGCTGTGTGAATGTTGCTGTGAGCGTGTGAGGGCTACATCAGGCCCCTGGTGCTCACTCCACTGCCTCCTCAAATCTGGGAGCCTTTCCGGAGCTCCCTTAGGAAGGCTGAGCCCTACATCTTCAGCAGACTTCTGTTCATGTCTGGCTGTGGCTTCCTCTTCCATTTCTCCATTAATACAATTCTGTATCTTCCAGAAACTAAATCTCTGTTGATGGTGCCACCTTCATTGCTGGTGCCTCCTCAGGTCTGTGTTATCTTTCACTGTTTCACTTCTGACCGTCCACTGCCCTGCACTGGGAGCCCCAGCATTATTTCCTGTCCTTCCTCACCTCTGTGGCATTTCATCACAATGACCGCTCCACCTCAAGATACTTGCTGCTGCGGGCCAGAGCATCCATTGCCTGGTTCTTCAGCTCCTGACCCATAATTTATCAACTTCCTGGCCCTGAGCAACTCTGGACCGCACCCATAGATAGCTCCTTTCCTGTTCCACAGACTCATCTCTGCTGGAAACTCTCCCCGACATTTCCTTCCTTTCCAAGTCAATCTCACTCTTTGTTCTTCCTTAGTGAAGTGCTGTTGGCTCTTCAGGGAAAAACTTCCCAACCCCCACCGCCTCCAAGTCCAGGTCTGTGACCTCACCCTCCTGGCAGGGGTCAGGAGAGCCAGCTCCCGCCAGTCAGCTCCAGCTCTGCAGAGCTGCCTGCCTGCTTCTCCCTGAGGCTGAAGGTCGCAGCGTCAATGTCGAACCTGGTAAATGGCCTTCTGTTCCTACCTACACCTGGCAGAATGGTCTCCTTCTGAGGCCCCAGGCCGAGGGAGCCCCATTTGTAAGAAATGGAAGAGGTTCTGTTTTATGGTGTCTTGTGTACATTTTCCCCATTTGAAAGTGCTGTGTTTTGGCTCCTGAGCCTTTTTTTGTGCTTCTGGTGGTCTTCATGCAGGGGAGGTAAGTACTGTATGCTGAGTTACCCCAGCCCTCCTGGCCCCAAAAACTAATGTTACCTGTGGGCTAGTGGGGGTGGGGATACAGGACCTCGGTGCCCTCCCATGTGGCTCTGCACTGCCGAGTATCATGGAGGTGTGAGGCGCCTCATATCAAAGCAAGCGTTGATATCCAGGTTCAGCTGTTCGTCATTTGGGGCTGAGTACATTCTATTTTGACTCGCTGATATCTGCCCTGGGCCGCTCCCTGTCCTCTGAGCTCCAATGCTGAGGCCCTTCCCCCTCCTTGTTGGTTCCCCTGCTGGTGACAAATGGGATTGGCTAGGAAGGGCCTGGGGCAGGGCCGCCCTCCCCCGTCTGCCTCTACAGAGCTCAGGAGCCAGGAGGTGACCTTGTGAAGGAAGCTCTGGGACTCATTCACAGACACTCAGCCCTGCGGGGCGGCTGACCTCCAGGTGCCAAAAATTCCTGGGGTGGTTGGAAAGAGGCCCCTAGCCGAGGTCTGATTCTGCCCAAGCTCTTCCTGCACTCTAGATAATGCTGTGGCTCTTGCCTTCTTTGGATTCAGTGACCCTCTGGCTCTTCTGCCTTTGGTTCAAGGATGGTGGAAGAATCCTTTTCCTGACTGCAAAATGTGTGCCGTAATGAGATGTTTTCTACCTCTGGGTGACGCGTCTAGTCTGTGGTGTGGAGACAGGAGAGTGAAAATGTAAAACTGCTGCCACAAAGGAAGCAAAGAAAAATAGGCTGCAGGAAACTTAATTGGGCAGAGACCTGGAGGCGGACAAAAGTGCTGAGATCGGGCTGGAGATTTAGCTCAGTGGCTTTGGCGCCTGCCTTGCAAGAGCAAGGTCCTGAGTTCAATCCCGGTAACCACATACAATGCTGGGCGTGGTGACTCATGCCAGCAATCAATACCACATACCACAGTGCCGGGCGTGGTGGTTCATGCCTGTCATCCCAGCACTCGGGAGGCCGAGACAATAGGATTGCTGAGTTCGCAGCGGCTTGCCTGGGCTACATAGTGAGCTCAGGGCCAGCCTGAACTACAAAGCGGGACCCTGTCTCAAAAAAAAAAAAAAATGCCGAGATCCAGCACCGGGCAAGACACGTTTCCTGCCTCGAGGTTATGGTTCACGGAGCCATCGAGGACCAGTGTACCTGCTTCACAGGCCGTGGTTAGCCTGGAAGCTGGAGCTGCAGAATCTGGTTCCAGCCTATGCAGATCTGCTATGATCTTCCTGTCTGGTGAGCTGGAGAAACCAGGGACAGGGACATGGACACAGTAAGAGAAAAAAATCCTGCAAGCAAACCTGAACCTCTTACGTAGCAACAACGTCACCTTTGTTTTCTCCTTCCGATGGTATAAGAAACGAATGGCTGACATCAAGGGCTAAAGTTACTGACCTTAAAGTTGATGGGAAATATCTTTATCGATTTGATTTCAAAGGCATCTTCAGCTGGGCGTGGTGGCTCACGCCTGTAATCCCAGCATTTGGGAGGCCGAGACAGTAGGATTGCTGAGTTCAAGGCTTGCCTGGGCTACATAGTGAGCTCAGGGCCAGCCTGAACTACAAAGTGAGACCCTGTCTCAAAAAAAAAAAAAAAAAAAGCATCTACAAGTGAGTTGCCATGGAAGGAATGAAGAAACGGGTGCTGGGTGTGTTGTCAGGGCTAGAGAACTGTCTTCCTCGCTCTGCCCCCCGCTGGACTGAAGAGCAAGAAGACAAGATACAAAACAAGCTCGTGGCGAGCATGCTGGCTCTCAGGCTGAAGGACATTGTTCTTTATCGCAGTTCCCCTCCTCTCGGCCCTCTAGAAACTGGACAGATGCAGTCAAGCACATACTCAAATCATGGGCGTGACTGAAGGCGTTTTCAAAATCCACCCACCAGGCGTAGTGCCAGAGGCCTATATTCCCAACATCTTAGGAGATTGAGGCAAGAAGATTGCAAATTCCAGGTCAATCTGGGCAATTTAGTGAGTCCCTGTCTCCAAAAACACTTGTAGCAGATTTTTAATAATATGGCAGATAATTTAAATACATTTGGCTTTATCCCAGATCTGGACAATTTTCATCAGACCAACACAGTATGCTCTGAGATTAAGTTGGTTTGCTGGAGTTTACATATCACATAGTTTCTCTTAATGAGAAACCCAAAGGCTAAACTTTTTTTTTTTTTTTTTTTTGCGGTACCAGGGATTGAACCTCAGGCCCTTGTGTGTCCAAGGTTGGCATGGTACCACTCGAGCTAAATCCTGTCCCCCCCTTTTTTTTGAGGCAGTCTTGATATGTAGTTCAGGCTAACCTGGAACTCTATGTAGCCCAGGCTAGCCTAGAACTGATGGTGATCCTCCTGCCTCAGCCTCCTGTGTACTGGGATCACAGGCATGTGCCAGCATGCCAAACTCCAAAGTGTAACTAAAGAGCAGAATAAAGGATGGATAGTAGGGATCAGGGAGATAGATCCTTTACAAATGTTAAAGGGATCCAGAGATAGAGGGGGGAAGGAGGTAAAAGAGAAAGGGGGTGTAAAAAGAATTAAGATGTGTTTTGTACATGTATCAATTCCCCATGATGAAAGTAATCACTATGTACTGCACACCTACTAATTTTTTTTGTTTTGTTTTGAGACAGGGTCTCACTTTGTAGTTCAGGCTGGCCCTGAGCTCACTATGTAGCTCAGGCAAGCGTTGAACTCAGCAATCCTCCTGCCTCTGCCTCCTAAATGCTGGGATTACAGGTTTGAGCCACCAAGCCCGGCATTTGTGATATGTGGTACTGATTGCCGGTGGGCGTGACTCACCACGCCCAGTATTGTTGTATGTGGTTACCGGGGGATGGAACCAGGGACTTTGTGCTTGCTAGGCAGGCGCTGGAACCACTGAGCTAAATTTCTGGCCCCTAATAATTTTTTAAAGGGTTGGTTTGTTGAGTAAACTTTCCACTTCCACTCCCTGGGGCGCAGGATGCTAAACATGGTGACGTATGCCTATAATCCCAACACTCAGAAGATCAAGGCCAAAGAATACTGGGTGTTCAAGGCCAGTCTGAACTATATAGTAAAATCCTTTCTTCAACAAATAATTTTTAACTTACAGGAAAGTTAAAGCAGTACAGAGTTGCTGTATACCTTTGCCCAATTTTCCCTAATGTTAACACTTTCCATAATCCTATCTAGTGTTACCAAACTCCACATGGGGCCAGTCAGCCACAACAAGTCAGCACTGCTGCATCTGCAGTACCTACACTGCAGACCCTACTTGAATTTGACTAGTTTTTCACTAATGTCCTGGGTTTTTTTTTTGAGACAGGGTCTTGCTTTGTAGTTCGGGCTGGCCCTGAGCTCACTATGTAGCCCAGACAAGCCTTGAACTCACAGCAATCCTCCTGTCTCTGCCTCCCGAGTGCTGGGATTTCAGGCGTGAGCCCCCACACCTGGCACTGTGGTATGTGGGTACCGAACTCAAACTCAGGACCTTGTACTTGGAAGGCAGATGCCAGAACCTCAGAGCTAAATAAATCCCCGGCCTTCACTAAGGTCCTTTTTCTGTTCCAGGATCCTATTTAAGGTCTGATGTTGCATTTCATGTTATTTTTTCCCTTGGTCTTCCATCTGTTTCTCAGTCTTTCTTTGTCTTTCATGACTTTAACATTTTTGATGTGCACTAGTTATTTGTGGAATGTCCTTTGTGTGGGTGCGTCCAATGTTCCCTCAAAATTAGAGTGAGGTTGTGTCCTGGTGACCAGAATGCCACAGACCCAAGATTTGGGTCTCCTCGTGCATCACCCCAGGAACTCACGACATCACTGTCCCTGTTACTAATAATGACCTGAATTTCTCCACAGTAAAGTAGGATCTTTCTCTTTGTAGTTAACAAATATCACAGGGAAATTTTGTACATTTAAGACATATGAATTAGTACATGTGTTAAAGCACAGAACCTGATGTGTCATAAGCACTCAAGAAATAGCTGTTGCTTTCTTGGCTATTGTTATTCTTACTCCTCTCTCCTGGTTCTGTCCCCAGTGTTCCTTCTCTGGCCTTTGGGACTTTCACTGTTTCTTCATTGTCCTCTTTGGACATGCTTCTCTGCTCCAACCAGGCACTTCCTAACATCAGACCTGTCTGTCACTCCAAGTATCTGTAGCCTTAAAATGGTCACACACAAAAAAAGAAGGTCACCAAAGAGCTTGATGCCTTCCAGCACACGAGTTGGGTGGAGGAAGAGCTGCTGTTACAGACAAAGCCACAGTAGCAGGATCCTGGAAGGCCTCTTCTGTGCCAGCTGTATGTGCCCGCGAGGTGACTTGGGGCCCTGCTGCCCACATCCCTGGGGCGCAGGATGCAGAAAGACCCACCTGGCTGAGCCCTGCAGACCTCCTGCTGTAGATTGGTGAGGTCTTCCCCAGGGATGGGCTGGGAAGCCGCACTGAGCAACCTTTCAGCCACACTGAGAGGAGACAGGTCAGGAGGAGAGAACGGCAAGGCCCACATGGGAAGCTGGGCAGCCACAGTGCCCTCTGCACCAGGAGTTGGGCCTGCAGAGCCGCGTCTGTCTCCTCAGCCAGTGTCCCTCGACAGCAGGCGCCTGAGCGCTCAGTGGGTGCCTTCTGCTCCCGCACACGACTCCATTTGCAGAGTGGCCATTCTTGGCAGAGCTGTCCACCTTCCAGTCTCTTGCTCTGCTTTGGAGCATTTGGCTCTATTTTTACTCAGAGGGGAACGTTTCCAGGTTTGAAAATGGCTGCTGCAGAGAGGCCTGCTGTGGGTGCTGCTTCACCTGCTTGGCAGCAGCCCACTGTCCCCTGGCTCAGAGAGGGTGGAGAGCAGCACAGCGTGTGGACCCCATCCCGCCCCAGGGTCCCGGAGGCAGAAGCCTCTCTTCCTCAGTGTGATTAACGGGCTGATGGAGTTACAACCATCTCCCCGCTTGAGAAAGCTTCAGCTGGAGACAGGAAAACGCATCCCCCGTGTGTGGGAGCAGGAGGCTGGGGAGAGTCCAGGAAGCACAGGCGAGCCCTTGCACCCAGCCCTGCCGCTCTGCTTTCCCGGCCGAGATGAGCTCCTTTCCCCATGCTCTGCTGCTAGCTGGAGCCGGGTGTCTGGGTCCTGACTCCTGGAAGAAACCCAGTTCCTCCTCTGGTTCTAAGTTGAGCCCTGCTTCTGGGCTCCAGGTTCCCACCTGAGATGCTGCTTCAGGTCTGTGACAGCCCTTGCAGCAGACGGGTGTTTATGCTTTTGTCCTGGGGCAAAGAATGTACATGGGGAAGTGCAGGAAGCAGAGTGTCCTTGCTTTCTGCCGGGGTGCGGAGGCTCCTGGATGAAAAGATACAGCACCTCCTTGGGGTCACGTTTATAGGCACTGGCACTGGCAACCTGTGAAGAGTCCAAATAAAGAAAAGAGAAGTGGGTGCACGTATTTTCTTGTGCACAATCCACACTGAGAAGAGAAGGGTGCTGAGCTTGCAGCCAGCTAGGGTGGGCTTGAGTCCTGCGTGGGGTCCGGGCGAGGGGAGTGAGAAGCCTGGCTAGGGAGGGAAAGGCAGATGCTCCTTAGAAAGGTCCCAGGGTCCAGGCCACCAAGGACTCTCCTGGTCACGCACACTGAGCCGGGGCCCTGACAGTATGGCTGCTAACGCTGGAACTGCTGACAGTCTCTGGCTTTCCTCATCGATGTGACCATACCTAAAGTGTGCTTGATGTTGGCGAGGCTGGGGGAGTCAGGGGTCTGGCCAAGTGTCAGGCACTGTGACAATATGGGGGAATTTTATGGGTCTGGGACACTAACCCACTGATCCCAGGCCTCATCTCCTCTCCCATCTTATAGATGAGGAAAGAGAGGCTTAAGAAGTTACATTAATCTGAGTTCACTCAGCCGTCAAGTGGGGAGCCAGGACTTATAGTTGGGGTTTCTGAGTCCAGTGGTCACAGGCTGCATCCTGGTATCTGACCAAATCCGTAGGCCTTCAGAAGGAAGATCTGCTTGGCCATCATGGTCCCAGCAGAAGTCACCACCCCGAGGAGGCTCTGCAAATGTGCTAGTCGTGAGCTATGTTTGCCTTTTGTTTGCCCTTTCACCCCATTGCTCATCCTGGCACTGAACCTGGCTGTGCCAGGCCTAGTCCTCCACCCACTGACTGACAGCGTTTGTTGAGAAGACGCCAGCGCCCCAGAGGAGACTGGGCTGTTAGCTGAGAGACCTGAGGCTGGTGGAGATGTGACCCTAAACAGGCAGTAAGGGATTAAGGCAGCAAGTCGTGGCCAGCGCCTTGGAAGTGGTGGTGGCAGGAGGGAGATGGGAATGACATCACCGGAGCAGGGTTTCCTCTAGGGATGACCAAGATGTTCCATTCGTTGTTGTGATGGCCGAACAACTCTGACTATACCCAAAACCACTGAACTGCACGCTTTACAAAGGTGAATTATATGGTATGGAAGTTACATCTCCATAAAGTTATCTTACAAATACAAATTTCATGGAATCTAAAAAAATAGAGTTGATGCAAGGCCTCCATTCCAAGCCTCCTGATAAGCAGCCCAGACCAGTCAGTTCTGACGGCTTCTCAGCACCAGCGACAGACAGGAGGCTCCCATCGGCCTCCTCCTTCCCAAGGGTCCTTCCGCACTCTGGGGAGGGCGATGGCAAGGGTGGATTTCCCCTTTTTCTCATCTGGTGACAAGATACAGGCCCAGGCTTCCTCTGATGCTGCAGTTCTGGCGTCTTGACTCCGTGATGGCTGGAGCTCCCTGCCCGCCTGTGAGTTGGTTGCTTGGAATCACAGGTGAGGTCGGGATAGAGGCCTCTAACTTATTCTCATCCTCTCAGATAAGAGGAGACACCTGTTCTGTCTCATTTGTCTCTGGGTCCCGAGTGTCTCCTATCCTGTCACCCCCCTTCCTATCGTCTTTGCCTCTTGCTTCCCACCCACTGAATCAAGAGTCTCACAAGGGCAGGGTTCGCCTGTCCTGCTCCCTCTGTACCTGGCCTGTAACAGGAGCTCAGGTACAGGTCACAGAATGAATGAGCATACTGGTGATAACATTTGTTATGGGAAGTATGCTAGTGAATAGACAAGAGTTTAAGATTTTGTACTGACCAAACAGATTGATTTACTTTGAATTTAGTCCTCATCTTCTTCCAGTTTTCCTGTGAAAGTGATAAAATATTCTGCAAGAACTTCGATGTTTTCTGTTGTGAGCAGCCCCCTATTTGTCCATAAAGAGAGCTTAGTAGGTGGTCATTGAATGAATTCAACAAATATGGCCATGTTTGCTGAAGGAAAAAAACCTATACATTATATATTAACATATTTCCCCAGAGCAGAGAAGAAGGAGGAAAGTGTTTGTTCCACGTCACTGCTTCGTTATATCCTTATTGCTTGTTCTATCCAGTCCTTCACATGGACTCAAGCTCCCAGTGCAAGGAAATTGAGGATAACCCATGGGTCACTTACCTCAAGGACTTCCTGAGTTAGGCATGGTGGCACACTTATAATGCCAGTACTAGGAGGCTGAGGCAGGAAGGTTACAAGTTTGAGCTCACAACTTAGACCTGGTCTCAAATAAAAAATAAAAAGGATTGGGAAAGTAGCAGAGTGTGACACCCCTGGCTTCAGTATACAGTACGAAAGGGCTCTTGTCTGGTCTTCCAGCGGCCCCTGCTTTTTGCTTTGATACTCTGGCCCTGCATTTGATGGCTTATTTTGAAACCTGAGTCTCAGGATGAACCACAGAACCATAGTCTGTCAGTTGATCTGTCCTGCCCAGTGTTCCTGCCAGTCAGTGCAGATTGGAAATGATTCTAGAGGCCTCCACATGTCTAGACTTAGTGTCTTGTTCCGAAGTGATAAAATAACAGGATGTCTTCTCCATGATTGGCCCATGCATGAGCTTGGCTGCTGTCTTGGCAGCCAGTCTGTTTTGCTAGCTTTAATGGAGCCCACTGCCATGTTTGAAGAGCCCATGAGAGGGGCCCTTCATGGGGGCCTCTGGCCCTCTGTGAACTAGGAAGTGAGGCCTTTAGTTCAACAGTCCTGAAGCAACCAAACCCTGCCAGCCACACAGGCGACCTTGGGAGCTGCTCCTTCCCCATGTGATCCTTTCCGAGACAGCAGGCGACCCTGGTCCGACTGCTCACCTGGAGCCTTGGAGGGACTGTGTCCAAGACCCAGCTGTGTGCACGTGGATGCCGGACCCACAGGAAACTGTGAGATGGTAAG